>OY992891.1:85325956-85515923 GCA_963921405.1 Cepaea hortensis
TTCATTCACTGCTCAAGTTTACATGATGAATGCTTAAAAGCTATATCATTGTTATGCATATTTAGAAAAGGAGGATTGAAAAATTATAACAAGAATGTAACAAATAACAACATATTAGTAGAAGTTAATGCCAAGAAAATGGGGTGTCACATTATGAATGTTTGGGAAACCAGATAGCACTGTGGCTGGCAGGCTTGCTGGTCTGGCGGTCATGTGTTCAAATCCCCACTGAGATGGGAGCTGTTTATAAAGTTGGCCTTGGCTCCCAGG
Source organism: Cepaea hortensis (assembly GCA_963921405.1). Classification (NCBI taxonomy): domain Eukaryota; kingdom Metazoa; phylum Mollusca; class Gastropoda; order Stylommatophora; family Helicidae; genus Cepaea; species Cepaea hortensis. Next base: position 85,326,227 of record OY992891.1, read on the forward strand.
TTGACCAAGCCTAAAATGGATGTCAGGAAGTGTCCCAGAAAGTCAAGGCAGCTGGTGTGATACTGACCATTTCAACCTTCACACGCCAATTGGTCTATACAAATATGGAGTCAACATCATATACCCAATACATCTGAAAGTGTGGAAAGAGCCCAATTAATTTATTGATACAAATCAAAGTTATTACATTCATGGAACCCCCATATGCGCTCCATGTGATTCTGTAGGTCTGAAAGTGCAAAGTCTATAAGAACTCAGAAACCTACCTTCTTGTGATGTCCGATTCAAGTTGTAAAGATCTGAGTTGTCAACGGTAACTGTTAGAAACAAATACAGTAGCATTAATAAACAACTATTATTGAACGTCTGCTCTACTAGTTAGAGAAGTGACAGAGGTCTCCAGAAAAACTACACTTGAGAAGCGAATGATGGAGTCTACAAACAAACACACAACCTTCTGAGCATGAAGCAGATAGCTCAACCACATCACCATGGAAACTCCTGTGAGAACAGACTCATTCATTTTAACTGGAGCAACAAACTGTGCTGCTGGCAAACTACATACTTTGAAATGTTGTGCTTTAACGTTTATAACATATTTCCTGTTAACTGAAACTTATCAATCATCATCATCATCCAGTGCCTTGCCAGCTATTCCACTCAATCCTGGCCACTTTTAAGGCCTATATTTTTGAAGCGTTTCTAATAGATTGTATATATCAACAAGTATTCCACCCAATCTTGACCACTATTAAGGCCTATATTGTTAGAAGAATTTCTAATAAATTGTACATATCAACAAGTATTCCACCCAATCTTGGCCACATTTAAGGCCTATAATTTATGCGCATATCTAAAAGATTGTTTTATTATTTTGTTTACAGATTGAGCTTCACTTTGAAAGTAAATAAAACATAGATATAAGATATATAAGAGAACATCAACATGCTTACCTGTATTGTTCATGTTGTAGAGATCAGTGTTATCGATCACAACTGGTGAATAAACACAAATTATTCAAAGGTTAATAACGGACAACTCACAGAATAAAGTAACAAGTAAGTAGAAAGGAACTCTTTTCTCACCATGTGGTATGTTGGGTATGTGATGCTAGTAACATATTTTTAGACCAGTTGGTACTTGATGGGTGATGTGGTCATTAGCATGTTGGCCACTTTTACTTCCCAGAGTAATTGCTGGCACCATGTTTAGGTTGGGTCAACCTGGTGGCTCAGGTCAATGAAGCAGAGTATTGATTCAAAGGGGATTCAAACACATGGTCACTGGGTCATCAGACAAGCATGCTAGCCACAGGGCTGCCACAGTTTTCACCACAGAGAACACATATTGCTAATATTACTGACATCTGTTGAATTGAGTTGAGTTGAGCTAAGAACTGACGTCACTGTTCTCAGGACATTTCCATACGTGCTCTGTCCTCTCGTTCAAAAGCCAGCGAAGAGTTACACTTCTAAACGTTCCCACCGCTTTTTAATTGAAAGTTCTCTTGGTCTTCCCTCTCAGTTTTTAGATTCTTCCAGAACCCCTCCAATTCCCTGCAATCTCATTTCCACATACAGGTTCACAGTCTGTTCCCCCACCTTCTCCACCTGGTCCCACAGACACATGACCACCTCTCTCTTGTCCATAGGTAATCTACCACCAAGAGGTGCACTCCCTGCCAGCCTATTACCTGTTCATTCTCCGCACTCCCCCATGGCCAGGGCAAAAAGTCCATAAAATTCTCACAATCTGTGACCTCTGAAGCGAGGTGAGCCATTCCACACAAAACATTCCTTTCTCCACCTTACTTAGCATACCCCTTGAATCTGTAATGAATACATTATGTGTTGCTACTGACATCTAAAAACTAACAAACTAAACTTGAAATTAGCAAAGCTATAGTCAATGAGAAATTAGAAACCTACCTTCTTCTGATTTCTCACCCATGTAGTAAAGTGGAGAGTTATCAACTGTAACTGTTAAAAAATATACATAATAGCAGATTATATGCAGCTGCATATTCAGCATGCCAATAATAGCATCACGACAGATAACAAAACATTCACATTGCCATTATGAACATAAAATAAAACTGAACAAAGCAGCTGACTGAAAGCAACAACAAATTAATTAATGATTAACACACATCCCAACAAATAACTGCTATGATTTACTGACAGGAGTGCACATGCAACAATTTTGATACACAGAATGAGCTAACCAAAAGTAAATAAAAAGTGAGTAGAAATGGAGGATTACGAAATACAGCTGAATGCAATTCTCAGTAGTTTCAACAGCTGAAAGATTATGACTTGCTGCCCTATGTTCCGGAAATCCCAAAAGTCTTGTCTAGGCTAAACAGAATAACTGACCAAATAGTATTACATTATAAAAATATGCAAAGATAATCCCATAGCAAGTGGAATAAAAGAACAATGGTCACAAAACTGCCAAGAAACCCATAAAACAGAAACGGACAGTATGGGAAAAAGAGGGTCAACAGCTACGATGTATTTTGTTTTAAAAAAAAGACATTCTTTTGGATAACATGACAGGAAGACAATACACACATACACACAATAATACATTAAATAGTCATCAGATTATCCTCACTACACATTGAATCATTTAGTCCATAAGTTATCTGATCCCCTCTTCAGAAACTCAGCGTATTGTGCTTGATGAAACACAGTCTGTGTTGGTTGCCTATTCTTCTTTAGCTCCCTGCACTGTGCTCTTATTTGGCCCCTTTTGACTTGATGTTCAATGCAGTCTGAACAAAACTGCAGGTTCAAAGTCATCACTAGATTTATTTAGTCATCCTGCCTCTTCAAGGGCATTCACTATATCAGCAATTGTTCGCCCACATTTTGTGGTCACATATGGTGGCAGGTTGTTTGCATTTTCTTTCTTAGTCTAAATATGTTTGCTTAAGAGATGGATATTTTCATCTGCTGGGTGTAACTACTTGTGCAAGAATGTAGATTAGGATGTCAACATTTTCATTAGTGTTCAGAGTTTCATGGTAGTGGTCGTGGTGCTTCTGCTGCTGCTCCCTTTTTTACATCTTGATGCAGAAACTTCTAGTGGGACGTGAAAAATAATAACATTCTGTAAAGGACAAGGTGATGATAATATTTAATAAATCCATTGTTTGCATTTGTTTTGACCTCTTGCTCTGACTCTATAATGGCTAAATGTTAGAGCTCTCTGTGGGCCTCTGTTTAGTGACAATATAATTATATGGTTAAATTCACCAGACACTGTGTTATTATTTAACATTGCATCCTTTCTCTCATAGAAATACCTTTCTGCTTTTTTAAATCTCACACTTATGCAACTATTTTGCTAGTGGCCAACTAAATAAAATAAACACCTTATCTTTAGGAAATATATAAATGGCCTATGACCATACCATAATGAATTTATATTTAACAAAAATTAGAAGAAAATGTACCTGACTTATCACTTCCATTTATAGAATGCCTGTAACAGGAAGTAGAACAAAATATTATTCGTTTTGATTTCTCTCTCTCTCTCTGTCTCTCTCTCACACGCAAACACAAACACAATGTTTGGCAACTGACAAATGAATGCTTGTATCGACTGTGTCTTATGAATGAGTATTTTGTTATTTAGTTATTTTATTTACAATTCCCAACTTGAAATTGTGTCGAGTTCTAAGAATATCTTGGATAAAGAAAAGAACAAATGCATCCATACTCCAAGAGTTGAATATTGAAGAAGGTTGGCTATTAAAGACGATAAAACAAAGAAAATTGAAACATTTTGGTCACTTGAAATGGCACGAAAGTTTGGAGAGAACAATAATGGAAGGGTATATGCCTGGGAAGAGAGGAAGAGGAAGGCCAAAGAGAAGATGGGTGCAGGATGTGGCCGATGATCTCCAGATGGGTGTATCAGATGCGGGACATCTTGCTTATGATCGAGAGGTTTTCCGGAAGGTTGTTATGGGAGCGAATTCTGCAAATGACATGCTACTGAATGAATGAATGAATGAATGAATGATAGATTAATTTTCACATTAATTAAGGAACATAAGTAGCTGTGATAGCATAATTCTTAGTGTGTTTGCTTCGTAGGATCTTGGTTCAGGGTCAATTCATCACAGCGGTGGATTTATTTCACTGTCACCGGTATAGCTCTGTTTAACCAAGCCTCATAAGATGAGTACTATATCATTTTCATACATTTCTGCGAAAAGAGAGGCATAAAGAAAATTGGCCACTAACCACTTTATGCCATGACTTAGCACTTCTACACACCAATAGTAGTATCTGCGTTAACTTTGTTTATGAAACATAATCTAATGGAAATAGACACAGCAAAAAGAGACAAATAAAAACCCCATATATAAAATCTTACATTGAATTGTTAGGGTTTTGATCTTTTTTCCTTCCGCATGGACCTCCTGAAATCAAACACCATTTATGTATGTCACAGCATAAATGAAATGCAGAACAGACACAGAATACATAACTCAGTTTCTATGTGTTGGTCTAAATAGTGGAGGATAAGAAACACACTAAGATGAGGCAACTAATGTGATGAGGACTGAATATCACTGGAATAATCTCTGGGAAGCCATTTGCTTTTACCTACAGTATCACAAAATAGGGGACTTATGGACCTTAGCCACTTAATTAACTGTTTATGCTAATAAAGATGGCATGTATTTGTTCATCAATTTCAACTGATTATGTTAACAAATACAATACGAGTTTGATCACCAAGTTCAAGTAATAATTCCAACAAATATGATATGGATTTTCTAGCAGTTGCTGGCTGAGAGCTAAACACTGTATGATTATCGGATAGGATCAATGAACTCACTGTTCATGTGAGCATACACATTACTCTACATGAGACTAACTTTCAGATATTTGAGTTTGATGTACCCTAACACATGTTATTTTGGTAATGTTTTAGAATAGTGTTTAGTGGCAACATTTAATGAATACATACAAACTTAAGTTTCACATAATGAGAGAAAAAAAATACCTAGGAAAAACTAGATGAAAACATTGATGACCAGTGTAGCGTAGCACTAGCTATTTGGATAGAAACTATTCAAATGCAGCGAAGAAAAAACTTTCAGAAGATAGAAAGACTAATCACTGCCGAAGAAGAGACCAAATGGCTCGTGATTCTAGACTGATTTAATAGGTCCCAGAACTGATCTAGTCTTCTGACAGTGTCAGACAGGAAAGAGATGGTGAACAACTGTACTTAAGATAAAGAAGTAGGCCAAAGGATTCCTGCTACTATGCCTGGATGAGAAATGAGCCCCCAGATCAATCCTGTCTCACAAGAAGATAGACAGATCACCAAATAAAGTTACAATCCTTTTGCCTCATCACACAATCTACTTATACTAATATTAGTCACTATTATAACAGAGTTTGGTTGAAATGTAAAATCACAACAATCAATTCATTGATACAAACACAAGATACTACACCGACACATATGGCATTTAACACTTCTCCCCTAATTCTTTAAGGTTGATCTTGATATGTATTTCCTGTCTGGCTATCCTGTCGTCTTCACTCTGGATAATTGGTTAAATCATTGACATCTGTATTTGGCCTTATCAGGTTTAGGCTAGCTATTATTTATAGTGGTGGTCAACGGGTGTCGTGTCACTTATCTGCATAATTTTGTCCTCATTGTTGGCAATTGGGTACTCAAGGTCTCGTCTCTGCTTCTCCTCCTCTGATGACAATGACATACTCAAATCTCTAAGCTGAATTCAACTTGGTGTTTAGTTATGTTTAAGTACAGTCTTTTCCTTGATTATAACTTTGTTGAACAATATCAAAAGTTCCTTCCTGTTGGTTTTGTGCTACAAGGCAGTTTACACTAATGTTCATTTAGTTTTGACTTAGCTCACAGGTGGCAACTACCACGATGATGAACAGTAGGTGATTAATATTGCCGGTTGTTGTTACTAAGAGTGATTTAAGTTGAGTCAATGAAAACTGAACACATTTAGCGGGAATGGGTGAATGTTCGGTCACAACAACTGAAGCATCTCTACGGTTGGCCATTGTCCTACACACTGATGGCCTCGTGTATGTCTCATATAATCAAAATTAGATTAGCATGTGCTATCTACCCTTGCCACAAATAAATTCCTTATCTTAAAATCAATAACAACACACTGATGTACGGAACAATACACAAACATTATTCTATCCCTTCTTCTTCTTATCTTTAAACCTAATCAATGTAGACACACAGACATTCTATTTTACAGACTACTGACATAGTAACATTTATATTCTAAGTCTAATTAATTATGGAAACACGTAAACCACAATTCACCCAATGCAATAACTCCACATATTTTAGGACGTATCAAAATTGCAGACACGCAAATTATATGTCACAAACTGGGACGTCACAACATACATTACTGAAAAGCCTCAAATATGAAAATGCACATGTTATAATTCACAAACTAAGAAGTATCTTCCTAGATTATAATTCTGACCACTTTCAGTAACACACATCTTATTCTCCACAAGTTAAGTCAGTATCATTATAAATTATATGCTAGGTTTAAGATTGCTTTCCCTACAGACAAGAACAATAATGAGAATGGGGAGCCACCCCTGTTCGACCTTATCAGTATTTCACTTGTGACACATGTGTTAGTAATTTGAACCATGTGCGGATAAAATTAATATTTAACAATGAAATATATTTTATTTTTTGTAAGAACTAATTGCTCCAAATTATGCATACTATCTATATAAATGTGTTAATTATTAGACTACACACTAATTTAGTACAGCCTAACTTTAATTCCTAGCGAGTAATCAAATTTCTTTTTCTGAATGAAACACGTTGTGTTTTTGATTACCCAGCATTGTAGTTTCGCCATTCTGAATACATTTCCTTTGACAATCATTGATTTCGTTCTGCCCTTTCTCCGAGCGGCATGGTTAAAGTATTATACTTATTCTAGTATTTAGTGATCTATCTACAAGTTCTATTATATTAACTATCTGCGGTCCTCCCTGACTTTATATTACCAAGACATGTCGGCACATATACAGAAAGTTATCTACATAATTCTTTACAACATACCCTTCAACTTTTTGTGACCATGTACCTGTCCGTTGAGGGAATGTCGGCACTAGGATTCCTAATATTTTCTTCTTAAAATATCAGGCTTAACAAGAGCCACAAGAATTTAACTATGACACTATAAATGTGTACTGATAGCCTAGTTGACTTGGTAACCTCTCCTCAACTTCGGTTTTCTCAAATGACTGAAGAATTGCTTGTCTGTCTTGACCGGGAGTGGTCAGTCCAGGTTTTTATGGGGCCACTTTTCTTCAGGCCAAACTGAGTAAAATTCTCAGCCTAACCTGCTGATTTGGCGGGGTACACTAACCTTTACAATACATGTACTACCACTACTATAATAGATCTTATAGTTACATGCAAACAAAGAATAACGGATAGGAGTACCTACTATACATACATGGTAAATATATATATGGAAATGCATACATTTCTAAAATTAAGAACCTACATAATTGAAGTGAAAGTAAATGGTTAGTTCCATTGATTTCATCACAACCACTACAGCTTCCTTTTAAGTTTTATAAGGAATACAGAACATTTACTGTAGGTAGTTTCCTTTTAGAAACTCCATGTTTTGCATTACAGGTGAAAGAGTATGCAGATAGTGGTGTCTATGATAGAATCAACAGATACCCAATAATCTATGAATGTATTTCAGTCTCCCTCACCTCTGTTTCTTACCTGTCCATTTCAAGCAATATATCAAACAAGACTCTAGATGACACTCAAATGAGCAATTTGCATGCTGCGCATATTAAAGTCATTTGACAGTTTGACCTTGAAAAGAACAGATTGAATTGGCTGCTGCTTTGGAATAATTTAAAAATTAGAAAACCCACCCACAAAGAATATTTATAGCATATATGATTCCTATATACACACTTGGATCATCACTGGCACTACAGAATTAATTCACAGTGTTGAGATTCTCCTTGAGTTGTCTATGGGAGGAGACTGGAGCTTTTATGGAAATATCTGTGCAATGAATGTGGTCCTATACCAACACCGAATGGCACAAGTAAGCAAAAGTAGCAATATCAACAACAACAACATTGAAACTGACATCTAGAACTATTAATCAAAAACAGCTAATTGCTTTTAAATAATACTATTAAATAATAATATATAAAATGTGATTTGCTTGAATACATACCTTTCCTTCTAACAAGATAGACAATTACGAAGATTATAATAATGACTAGTATAGCAGCAACAATGCCACCAACTATAGCCCCCACATCTTCTTCAGGGGGGCCACTTTTCTCTAAGCCAGGTGTTACCGGATCTAGGAAAATAATGATAAATGAATTAGAATTAGAACAGTTTAACACATAAATCAAATTTGAGTACTAAGAATATGAACTGCTTATCATGGTGTGGCACTATCATCACTTTGCCGTATGACTATGGGCAACAATGATAAAACACATTGGTAAAAATCCTAAAATCAGCAATGTCACCATCCAAAACGTATGCATGAATGCACAGCCCACGGCATCCCTCAGTGTATACACATAACAAAAATGTTGCATATCCCTTACAGGACTTTGCAGCCAACACCAGCATTTTTCAGCTGCTGTTGATGTACTAGGCAAGTTTTACATTCAGTAGCTTGCCATTGCTTTCTGAATGACTGGCTCACATACCCCCTTGTAAGTTACCAGCATAGCATGAACCGCTGCTGATTCTAGCAGTTGCTGTTTTCCCCATGTGGATATACGGGATTACGAACAATGTCGTTAACCCCTTGGCCAGTAAATGTCACAGAGAGCACGATCATAATCACACACACACACACAAACACACTCACTCACTCATACACACACATACACATACATGATCTATTAAAGAGGTATAGAACCTTTGAAACACTTAAAAACAGTTGTCCACTGTGGAAAGAGTATTGATCCCTTGGATTTGTACATCAATTATCAATTGATTTATGCATCAATAGCAATCTCATCATCATCACCATCCAGTGCCTTTCCGGCTGGTGTCAGAGATCATGCCTCTCCATAAATTTCCATCTCCAAAGGCATAGATCAATTCATGTGTTGACTACCTTCCGTGCCATAACACACAACTGTCAAGAATCTTCTCACCCTGTCTTCTTCTACCTCTCTTTCCACAAATCTTTCTGGTTGTCACAACATGCTCCAGTTTTTATCTTCTCATAATGTGGCCAAAATCGATGACTGCTCCTTTCTGATATTAGTGACAAGTTGTCTTTGCGACCCAGCTTCCCTCAAAACGTCCTGATAACTCAGTTTGGCTGTTCTTCTATAAAACCGCATCTCCAAGGTCTTTAGAGATTCTTTTGCCTGTTTACTAATTGTCCAGGATTCACAGCCGCATGTTAAAACTGGTTCTATATAACACATAAGAACTCTTTTTCTAACTTTCAAGGACAATGACTTATTGCATAAAACACTCTTCATGTGATAGAATGCAGTTTCTGTATGTCCTATTCCATTCGTTATCTCAGTGATGCATCTTCCATCTGATGTTATCCATGTGTCTAGATATCTAAATTTCTGCACTTGCCCCAAAATAACGTCATTTACTTTAATTGAACATTTAGGCACAATCTGTTTCTTTGATATCATCATGACTTCTGTCTTTCTATTATTCAGACTAAGGCTCATTTTTTCACTTTCTATAACCACTGTCTCTATCATTTCTTGTAAATCCTTCTGATGGTGTCATCAGCATAACTTAAATTATATATATGATGTCCACCATCCAGGATCCCTGACATATTTTCAGTAAATCTCATTATATGTTCACTGTACAATGAGAACAAATCAGGAGACATTACACAACTTTGTCTGATGCACTTATTTATACACTGGAATGTTTCTATCAGGTTGTTGATTCTTATGGCTGCTGTTTGCTGATTGAGTTCAGCATCAATCTCAGTGTACTTCGGCTCACGAGTTAAATTTTTCGGAGACTCCCATGGGTCGTCACCAGAGCTACAGAGTTCGTGCTTTGTGCGACGCTTTCTGCGCTGCGGAAAGAGACAAAACCATATGGGATAAAACCAGGTGCAATGAAGTCGACCCTGTCGACTTTTAAGCGACTTTATTTTTATTTCAGAGAATTGGAGCGTAACTTTCCCATGAGTTTCAAAACGTTCCCTGAGTTCATAATCCATGCTTTTTTCAACACAGGCATCCCTAACACTTCCACAACAAATAGGCTGCTGTCCAGCTTAAATTTAAGAATTAGAAAAACCATTCAGAAAAAGAGTGCTTACAGCTTGTGTCACTCTGGTATATACACACAATCGGACCCTCCCCTATGCTACAGAGTTCACACAGTATTGAGATTCTCCTGTGTGAACCATGGGAAGAGGCTGGAGCACTTAAGTTGGAATCAGTGTGTTAGAAAAGTGATTTTTTACCAAAACCAAACCAACTAAAACCATGTACACAAAATGTACTTACCTCCCTCCACTATCTCAAATGAGTAAGTCAGTGCTCCCTCGGTATTGTCAATGTTCAGACTATAATTTTGGAAAAAGCTGGCATTTTTAATACTGATCAACAAAGACACAGTGCCATAGGGTGATTCCTGTTCTGTGTAGTTCAATGTGTAGGATTCAGAAGAGAGGATGTATTTATTACTATTCAAGGTCACATTTGGTTCTGGGTATCCAAAGACATTGACATTAATCAACTCAGTACCATTTACTTGTTGTTTATAACTCTGACTCAGACTGTCAGGGTCTCTGAACTGTTGAGCACCTGTAGAAGACATGACGAGTTGTTGTCATAGAATGCACACTAGAGGCTACAGTTTTATAAATAACATAAAACATATGGTTAACTATTACCTCAATAATGGTAAGCTGACATTGATCTATAACTTCTCCAGTCATTGATTTGGTTTTTAACTAACAGATTTCCTACACCTCTTTTATCGTTACATTCCCATTTAGTATATATATAACTGTACACTGCATTAGTAAGTGAGATAACATTAATCAGGGACAACTCAGCTACCTTGTTTTCACATTCATGCATATTTAAAAGTATAAATATATAAACTGACATAAAGAAATGATTTTCTGGCTTCTGACATCAGTGATTTAAACTGTAAAAACTCAATGTTTGAAGTATTTGCCCTTTATTTCCATTATTATTGTTTCTCGAGTATTTAGATAAGGGATAATATCACAACATTCATTACATTTTGATTCCATTTGTTGGGGAACAAGTGAAATAAAATGAGAAATAAATACACAGGTACTGATCAACACTCATAGAAGTGGAGGACAGAACCAGAGATTAGAGGAAAGAAGTAGAGATTATAGGATACAACAGACAATATGCACATGTAAGGATATAGCGAACACACAGGGATTAGAACCTGCCAACTCTAAAATGACAACAGACCATTGCTGAAGTAATAAATGAAAGCTGACTGAAGATCAACCAGTAACCCCTAATCTCTACTTCTTTCCTCTACTTCTGTGAATGCTATTCACTATTATTAAATGCTTTTCTCATTGTTTTACTTTAACCTCAAGGGGGTACGGGATGTCAGGCATTGATAGTGCCTTTGGTAAGGATGACTCATGTCCTCTTCAGGACCTATCCCCCACTGGTCCAAGCCTGACATCCAGCTCACGCCTGTGGCTCCTAGTAGCTGTCAGCATGCAACAGCGGCCATTCCCAGGCAACAGCTATGAGAGGCTGGCTAAACTATGTGTGATTAGCCGATTTGGTGTCAAACCAAGCGGTGAACTAGGGTATGTGTACCCAACATGTGAAGACAGGATTCGGCAGACTGCGCAAATGAAATCACTGATGATTCAATAGGCAAGACGACGTTTACCTGCAAAGCGTTGTGGAACGTAATGAGCACGGCAAGGCATGTAGAGCGCCCTGGTCATCCACTGCACCTGTATTCGTCTCCAGTCATCTTGACTTGTCTTGCCACTGGACTAAGATGGACTCAGGTGAGAGAATGAGGTCGATGAATTGTGCAACTCTTCCTCACTTTAATCCAATTCAATGCGCAAGTCATTCTTCATCCAACTTCATATATCACCTCAAGCCCTGTGGTGATAGGCGAGCGGTGAAGCGGCAGGCGTGGGTAAGCTAGCAGCCGTAGTCGCAGACCTGCATGCAGGCGGCTCAGGCCGTATGGTCGTCTTCTACTGACCAGAGCAGCAGTGGGATTCGGCAGCCCTCTGAGTGACTGAGCAGCCCTCTATAGGAAAGCACTGCTCACCTCCATAGCATGAGGAAGGGGCTAGAATAGGTGCCCTAAACATTGTCTGCTCCATTATTACCTAACCAGCTAGCCGCGGTTGGTGGGTACCCAATACTGCGGTCGACATACAAACAAAGTAAAAACAGGTAAAGCTAAAAGAGCTAACCATATTCCCTTGACAATCAAAACTTGGAATGTACGCACCCTACTTGTTAGAGACGGCGTGTCGGGCCCAGAGAGACAAACAGCACTGATTGGGAGAGAGCTGGGCAAGTACAACATCGACATTGCAGCTTGAGCGAGACACGACTTGCAGAAGTGAAATAAAATGAGAAATAGATTCACAGGTACTGATCAACTCTCATAGAAGTGGAGGACAGAAGCAGAGATTAGAGGAAAGAAGCAGAGATTATAGGATACAATAGACAATATGCACATGTAAAGATACAGCCAACACACAGGGATTAGAACCTGCCAACTCTAAAATGACAACAGGCCATTGCTGAAGTAATAAATGAAAGCTGACTGAAGATCAACCAGTAACCCCTAATCTCTACTTCTTTCCTCTACTTCTGTGAATGCTATTCAATATTATTAAATGCTTTTCTCATTGTTTTACTTTAACCTCAAGGGGGTACGGGGGTGTCAGGCATTCGTAGTACCTTTGGTAAGGATGACTCATGTCCTCTTCAGGACCTATCCACCACTGGTGCAAGCCTGACATCCAGCTCACGCCTGTGGCTCCTAGTAGATGTCAGCATGCGACAGCGGCCACCCTAAGGCAACAGCTATGAGAGGCTGGCTAAACCAGGTGTGGGTAGCCAATTTGGTGTCAAACCAAGCGGTGAACTAGGGTATGCATACCCAGCATGTGAAGACAGGATTCGGCAGACTGCGCGAATGAAATCACTGATGATTCAACGGGCAAGAAGGCATTTACCTGCAAAGCATTGTGGAACGTAATAAGCATGGCAAGGCACATAGAGCGCCCTGATCAACCACTGCACCTGTATTCGTCTCCAGTCATCTTGACTTGTCTTGCCACTGGACTAAAATGGACTCAGGCGAGAGAGTGAGGTCGATGAATTGCGCAACTCTTCCTATCTTTAATCCAATTCAATGCGCAAGTCATTCTTCATCCAACTTCATATATCACCTCAAGCCCTGTGGTGATGGGTGAGCAGCAAAGCGGCAGGCGTGGGTACGCTGGCAGCCGTAGTCGCAGACCTGCACACAGGCGGCTCAGGCCATATGGTCGTCTTCTACTGACCGGAGCAGCAGTGGGATTCGGCATCCCCCTGAGTGACTGAGCAGCCTTCGATAGGAAAGCACTGCTCACCTCCATAGCATGAGGAAGGGGCTAGAAAAGGTGCCCTAAACATTGTCTGCTCCATCATTACCTAACCAGCTAGCCACGGTTGGTGGGTACCCAATACTGTGGTCGACATACAAACAAAGTAAAAACAGGTAAAGATAACAGAGTTAACCGTATTCCCTTGACAATCGGAACTTGGAATGTACGCACCCTACTTGATAGATGGCGCATCGGGCCCAGAGAGATGAACAGCACTGATTGGGAGAGAGCTGGGCAGGTACAACATCGACATTGCAGCCTTGAGCGAGACACGACTTGCAGAAGAAGGCCAAATCTGTGAAGTAGGTGCCGGCTACACATTTTTCTGGAGTGGAAGGAAAAGCGAGGAAAGATGCCAGTCCGGTGTGGGATTTGCCATTAAGTTAGCCCTGGTTGGCAAACTAGCTGAATTTCCAAAGACTATAAATGATAGCTTATGACTATTAAGTCACCCCTGCTGAAAGGAAAGAAGCATGCAACCATCGTAAGTGTCTATGCACCAACCATGACAAATTAAGATGACGTCAAAACCAAGTTCTATGAAGACGTATTACCATCTGTTCCCACAGGAGACAAACTTATACTCCTTGGGGTCTTCAATGCAAGAGTAGGCAAGGACACCGCCTCTTGGAGTGGCATCATTGGAAAGTACGGAATCGGAAATTGTAACAGCAATGGGCTCCTTCTCCTTCAGACCTGTGCCAAACACGATATCCTGATCACCAACACAATTTCTGTCTTCCCATGAGAAATAGGACATCATGGATGCACCCTTGATTGAAACACTTCATTGACTATGTCATCTTCAGGAGGTGTTACAGACAAGACGTTCGGGTGACAAAATCCATGTGTATTGCCGAATGTTGGACAGACCATCGTCTCATTATCTCAGAAATAAACATACACATCAAACCACCACAGCATCCTTAAGGGGTAAAAATGCAAAAAAAAAAACAAACACACAACTAAATGTCACCCGCTTAAACAGCTAAAATATGCAGCATCCATTTGAAAACATGCTGAAGACCGCCTAAAGCCAAATGCTGCAGCTAAACAGGAAACAGAGTGGAAGGCCCTGAAGGACATAATTTACAACACTGCTATGGAAATCCTGGGTCCAGACCCCCCAAAAGCATAAAGACTGGTTTGATGACAATTCTGAAGACATCCACCAATTGCTGGTCGAGAAACATCTTCTCAAGGCTCATTTGAATGACCCGAAGTCAACATTAAAAAAAAAAAAGATCCCTTCGATAACATTCGAAGAGTAGTGCAGCAGAAACTTCAGCACATGCGGGACTCCTGGCTGAGCAGCAAAGCTGATGAACTTCAAGGATTTGCTGACAGACACGATATGAAAAACTTCTACGACTCACTGAAAGCTGTCTACGGTCCTACATCACCAGGCATAGTTCCCCTCCTCAGTGCAGATGGGGGAACATTGGTCATCGATAAGAAAGTAATCCTTCAACGCTGGGCAAAGCATTTCAGCAACATCTTAAATGCAACTTCCTTCTTCGATGATGAAACCATCAACTGCCTTCTTCAAGTTCACACTAATGATACACTTGATGACCTGCCAACCATAGTGGAACTAAACAAAGCCATCCAGCAACTTTCCAGTGGAAAGGCACCTGGTCCTGGCTCTACCCCAGCAGAGATATACAAGGCAGGTGGGCCGGTCCTAATAGAGCAGCTTCACCAAGTCTTTACAAACATATGGGTGAACGAGACCATGCCACAAGATTTCAAGGACGCGTCAATAGTCCACCTTTACAAACATAAAGGAAACCGCCAATCCTGTGACAACCACCGAGGTATCTCCTTGCTCTCAATCGCAGGGAAGATACTCGCCAGAATTCTTCTCAATCGCCTCATGGCCCATCTCAATCCAGGTCTTCCTCCTGAGAGTCAATGTGGCTTCAGAAAAGAACGAGGAACTGTTGACATGATTTTTGATGCAAGGCAGCTGCAAGAGAAATGTCAGGAACAGAACTGCGAAAGTTCTCCACTTTCATTGACCTTACCAAGGCTTTTGATACAGTCAGCAGAGAAGGACTGTGGAAGATTATGGCAAAATATGGCTGTCCACGAAAGTTTGTCCAAATAGTGCGGCTATTTTGTGATGGTATGCAGGCAAGAGTACAGGAAAATGGTGAACTGTCTGAGCCCTTTCCTGTCACCAATGGAGTGAAGCAAGGATGTGTCCTGGCACCAACACTGTTCAGCCTCATGTTTTCAGATATGCTGATGAATGCCTTCGAGAACAATGACATTAGGATACATATCAACTACCGCATGGATGGAAAGTTGTTCAATCTCAGAAGGCTGAAAGTCAAAACCAAAACTAACCGCGACACCATCTGAGAACTGCTGTTTGCTGATGATTGCGCTCTATATGCCAACTCAGAGGCAGACATGCACCACAATGTTTCAGCTTCCTCAAATGCCTGTGCCCACTTTGGGCTCAACATCAACTTGGAGAAGACTGTGGTTATCTACCAGCCAGCTCCAGGGAATAATCACACCGTGCCGAATATCAAGGTCAATAGTCATAGACTAAGTGTTGTGGACAAATTCATCTATCTTGGCAACACTGTGTCACAAGCTGCCACAATTTATGACGAAGTGAATGCAAGAATCTCCAAGGCCATTGCGGCCTTTGGCAGACTGTACAAGAATTTATGGGACAGAAATGGAATAAGCCTGCAAATAAAGCTGAAAGTCTATAAAGCAGTTGTATTATTTACAATGCTATATGCTTGTGAAACATGGACTGTTTACCAGCAACATGAAAACATGCTGAAGACCGCCTAAAGCCAACATGCTAGGAAATTAAACCACTTCCATACAGTCTGCCTTAGGAAGCCATTGAAGATTAAATGGCAAGACAAGATCCCAGTTACTGAAGTTCTAGAAAGAGCGTCCATACCCAGTATCCACACTCTACTAATGAAAAATCAGATTCGCTGGGTTGGTCACTTAACTCACAAATAACAGGCTTCCTAAACCAATTTGTTACGGCGAGCTGCGTTGTGGTAAATACTCCCAAGGCGGCCAGAGGAAACACTTTAAAGACACTCTGAAAATCTCACTGGAAGCTTTTGGAATTCATCTTGACACCTGGGAGACTGCTGCTAAAGACCGTAATTTGTGGTGTACATCATTACATAAGGGTGTAGTCACTTGTGAAGCAACCAGGACTGCAAGAGCTGTGAAGAAAAGGCAGGACAGAGAAACCACTGCAGGAAATCCTCCTCCAGAAACGTCAAGCATTCTTTGTCCACATTGTCAAAGAACATTTTGAGCCAAATAGTCTTATCAGCCATCTTAGAACTCACGGCTCCATACTTTCAACCCCACTGGATGAAATGAATGGTCATCATCATTCTTGATGGACAAACAACACTTTAACCTCATGAAACAAATATGTGAGCTTCTGAATGAAAAAGGCTCAAGTTTGGCATCATCATATCATCTCATCACCTCCACCGTATATGATTTATCCTTACAAATAACTCTGGTAAACAAGTCTTCATTATGACAATTTCCAGCACCTGCAACCATTTTGATGAAGTTGGAACTACATCGGCCATGTACTCAGAATGGACAAGACAAGACTCCCCAACCAAGCCCTCTTATGGTCACCGGTAGGGAAAAGAAAACGGGGAAGACCAAGAGAGACCCTGCGTAGAAACATCATCAGAGAAGGCTCATTCAATAGCCAAGTGAACATCCAGGATCTACAACAGGTAGCAGCGAACCGCCAGACATGGAGAGCCATGACTTCTGCCCTATGCGCCACCTTAGGCTCAAGAGGAAAGACAGACTGACTAACCAACCAACCAACCAACCAGCCAGCCAGCCAGCCAGCCAGCCAACCAACCAACCAACTAACTAACTAACTAAAAGATTTAGATCTTCTAGGTATTCTCCAATTAAATTTAAGGAATTTAAAAAAATATCATTCATAAAAAAATTCAGACATAAAATCAAGTTCATAATTCATTTAATGTTTGCTATGGGGAGAAGACATCTTTGATTATATCTGTCAGCTAAAAGAAACACTTTTGATTGTTTCATATATTAATCGTTCTATTTCCAACAAACATTGGCTTATAGTGTATAGAGAAAAAGCAATCACACTGAAAAATCCAGATCTTTTTTTGGGGGTTAAACATACGAGGGTATGTTAATAAGTAAGCCACAAATGGCTGTAGAAAAATAACTAAATATGATAACAACTTGAAACCAGTTTATTTTTATACATACAATGCTTGGCTTTATTTCTCAACATAATTTCCACCGACATTGATGCACTTATCCCGTCGTTTTATCAGTCCTCCCAAACACGCTGCACTGAACTGCGTGCTTTATTTTCATTTACCTGCCATCCCACAGAACTGTGTGACTTACTTATTGACTCGCCGTCTTAACTTTTTCTATCCAGCTATGCACCGCTTTACGAGACAAACATTTGTCAGCATAAACACAGAAAACCTACATTGGCAGGAGACATTTCACAAATGATGCCGAAGATGAATGTGAAGTGAAAACGTGGTATAGAAAACAGAGTATGCAGTTCTATGCAGCAGGTCTGACAGGACAAATAAAACGATGGGATAAGTGCATCAATGTTGGTGGAAATTATGTCGAGAAATAAAGGGACAATGCATGTATAAAAATAAACTGGTTTCAAGTTGTTATCATATTTAGTTATTTTTCAACAGCCACTTGTGGCTTTCTTATTGACTTCCCCTTGTATATTTCAAAATAACATTTTATGCTGCACATACAAACAATATGAAACTGGACTAGATAATATTACACATATATACAATTTCACTATAAAGTTTCTTGAAAGCTGGCATGGCATCCAAGGATTGAGAAAATCCTCAATCCTCATAAGTATTTTTATATATATATTTGACGCCTTTTCACAGCATGAGGGTATATGTTGTTAGACTCATATTGTTAGACAGACCAACACTTCATGGATAGTATCATATATATCGTGTTGGCCATCTTTACTTCCAAGGATATTTCCTGGTGCTCAATTTTATTTTTAAAGGATGACACACACACACATACACACAACTGCATAGAAGGACCTGAAACACATGGACACTGGACAGACAGGCAAACATGCTAGCCACTGCATTCATGTGGCTCCCCACCTCTATATTGCTTTAAATAGATTCATGCTCTTTCCATGTCATTTTTGTGTGCTACTTTGAACACAAGCATAGCCCATATACATCCTACTACTTCTAGTGCATTGGACCAATTCTTGTATGTGGATTCGCTTTCCCTAAGTGTCCCTTGCCATCAGGCAAACACACTCCAACTTCTGAGGTACTTGTCATTTATGCCCTCAAGTCAAGGGCTAGAAGTCAACATCTTAGTCTAAATGACCAGTGTAGTGGTTGAACCCACTACCTCAGCAATAGCACACTGTTTGTTTAGGAATGAGTGCTCTTATCCATTCAGCCTCGCTGACCATCAATCATGTCATGATACTGAGCTGTCTAGCATCTGTAGTTACATTAACTGGGATAAGTTCCAGCAGGTGTAAATAACTGTTACAGAGACTGAGCTGTCTAGCATCTGTAGTTACATTAACTGAGTTAAGTTCCAGCAGACACAAATAACTATAGTGCATTCACATTTGTTTGCCTCAATATAAACATCCATATCTCAGTAACTAAATGAGGGAAAATTATGAGATTTAGTATATAACCTTATCATTATGTCCACCCAACAAAAAACAAAATAAATTTTGTTCTGGAGATTTGAGATTTTACAGCAGATTTCAAAGTTTGTTTATATGCGGTATATAATTTAAGAGTCGAGATGAAATTCATAATTTTAAATGTATTACAGCATAGCCAGACAATCATCGCTCAATGTTGAATATTTTAAGTTTTTCACAGGATTGGCCTTATGCCAACTCCCCGCGTTGTTTAAACTAGGACTGTTCAGAGGTGTCTCAAAATTTGGGTTATTTCATGAAACATGACTAATATGTTTTTTTTTTTTAAATCTTACCACTTATCACTAACATTGAAATGTGTGAATATTTTTCAATGGGATTGAATGCGAAATTGTGTATACACTTCAAAGAATCGCTATAAAGTTGTACACATATTTTTGTCAAGAAGCTGATCGCAGGAAACTGTTTTATACTATTACAAATTCAGAAAAAAGAACAGTGCATGCATTGGGTTTAAGTAAACGATCATTTCGTCGATGGGTGCAAGAATCTGAAATTAAAAAGCCGCTTAAAATTCGACAGGGTCGACTTCATTGCACCGGGTTCTATCCCATATGGCTTGGTCTCTTTCCACAGCGCGGAAAGCATCACACAAAGCACAAACTACGCAGCTCTAGCGACGACCCACAGAAGTCTCCGAAAAATTTGTGTGGGCTTAAATTAAAGGACAGGTGGCAGCTGACAATGCTATATTCAAATTGTCTGACATCAAGATACTAATCCAGTCCGCGCTATTAAATATTGATAAAAGTTACTAGAAAAATGTGAGGACCATGTGTTGAAAGAGGAAGAGGATTATTGGAGAAAGGATGGATTGAATTTTATGCAACCGAGAGCAGTCATCAACCTACTGGAATCGTCCGACACAGATTAATGTCTGAGCAGATCGCAGACCTTAATCCACATACACACCAACTGGGATATTTTGCTACAAATATTCAGAAGAATTGCAGGCCATAAACATTACAGCATCAGCATAATGTCAATGGCAACAGTTTGTATTCCATAGTGATGAATTTTCAATTCCGCAAGCCCTCAGCGGTGACAAACAACTGTATTGAAACACACACACACACACACACACACACACTAAACGCATTGAATACCAACAGAAGAGTCATATTGCGGTGGAAACTGACATACTGTGGCATAACAAGAAACGTGGGAGCAAATACGTTGTCAAATTAGGGGAGAACACATGTGCATACGAATCAATCTATAAACTTCAATGAAAAGAGGACCAACAACTTGGTCATTAAGAAGAAAGCCCACTACAGAGACACTGACAACTATTTTCATAGTGCAAAACAGGTAATCATGTTCCGTCTCTGAACGGTAAACAGCAGAGTAGACAATCTTTCACGAAGACTCAAAACGGGTCTGTCACCCATGTGTACGTGTGAACAAACTACACAGACAGCTGAACAGATCCTTAAAAATGGAAACATGATGACTAAATTGCGGTATCATTTCTGGTCACTCCATACACACTTTAACGCACAGCTATTTGAATAACGAAGACACAAACAATAGATTGCACGATTTATTGCCTGGCATATTTCGCTGCATCTCGTCAGGTACATACTGCAGAAATCACCAACTTACGTGAATTAACTAGATAAATCCTTCAAACTTAAATATACACATGTTCGCACAGTAATGTCGATTGTTTACCACGGTAATTTTAAACTGACTAACATGTCTTTCTGCTTGCACAAGGACGGCTTACGAAGGTTGATTATTATAGCTTCAGCAAACTTTAACAATCGACTACTTTGTGTGTTGAACAACACATGGAAGGCACTGTTTCTTTCAACCACGTGACCGCTCTCGAGCACATGTCTCCCGACTGATGAAGCTAGACTGTTCCGGTGTGTCGGCCTGCCTAGGCTACCATCTTCTGTGTGTAGTATCTTGTCCAACCAATTCAGAATGTGTTCCGAAACCCTGCAATGTAACTGTCGCTCAGTTCTACCTATGTAGATGGCCTCGCATCTGCATGTAAATTGGTAAATACAATTTGATTTGGCGTACAAAGCTACAGGTTCTTTTACTGCTGGGATGGGGATTGGTGTGTTTCGGTACCTGATTTATCTAGTTAATTCACGTAAGTTGTGTGATTTCTGCAGTATGTACCTGACGAGATGCAGCGAAATATGCCAGGCAATAAATCGTGCAATCTATTGTATGTGTCTTCGTTGCACAGCTATTTGGAAGCTTTCACGAACTCAATATAAAAAGCTAACATGAACACTTGTGTACACATTATAAACTAGCAGCTGAAGAAACAAGAAGGAAATGAAAAATAAGGTAAGAAATATATTCCTTCTACTTTCCTGTCAATTTACAAATTATTTACCCCATGCCTAAGTAAATTCTCTGTCTTTACTAATATTACACATTGCACCCCTCTTGGGATTCTCTGTGGTGAAGTGGTCAAGCCGTCTGACTCGGGCTCTGAAGGTTGTATGTTCGATTCCGGGCCGCGTCCTTCATTTCACGAGTGCATTTTTTCGGAGACTCCCAAGGGTCGTCGCTGGAGCTACAGAGTTCATGCTTTGTGTGACGCTTTCCGCGCTGCGGAAAGAAACGGAGCCATATGGGATAAAAACCTGGTGCAATGCAACCGACCCTGTCGACTTTTAAGTTACTTCTTTTATTGCACCCATTCCCATACGAATCCGGACACACCTTGTGTCGTCATGTGAATTGGCGGGGCGTTCCTTACTGTAAAAACAAGTTTGTTAGCGAGAAATCACTAGTTCTTTAGCAAAACATCAAAGAAATGTCGCCGCTTTCGATGATTTAAGTTGCCTTTGGACCTATGAAAGACATATTCCTTGGGTGGGGGTAAATATAAGATGGCATAGAAAATTTCATAACGATGCAACAGACAGTTTTCAAAATAATTGATCGTGAATGACGGCATTCGTTTGTGGACATACTATATTACAGATACTGAGCTGTCTAGCATCTGTAGTTACATTAACTGAGTTAAGTTCCAGCAGACGCAAATAACTATTACAGAGACAGAGCTGACTAGCATCTGTAGTTACATTAACTGAGTTAAGTTCCAGCAGACGTAAATAACTATTACAGAGACAGAGCTGACTAGCATCTGTAGTTACATTAACTGAGTTAAGTTCCAGCAGACGTAAATAACTATTACAGAGACAGAGCTGACTAGCATCTGTAGTTACATTAACTGAGTTAAGTTCCAGCAGACTTAAATAACTATTACAGAGACAGAGCTGACTAGCATCTGTAGTTACATTAACTGAGTTAAGTTCCAGCAGACGCATATAACTATTACAGAGACAGAGCTGACTAGCATCTGTAGTTACATTAAATGAGTTAAGTTCCAGCATAACTATTACAGACACTGAGCTGTCTAGCATCTGTAGTTACATTAAATGAGTTAAGTTCCAGCATAACTATTACAGACACTGAGCTGTCTAGCATCTGTAGTTACATTAAATGAGTTATGTTCTAGCAGACGTAAATAACTATTACAGAGACTGAGCTGTCAAGCATCTGTAGTTACATTAACTGAGTTAAGTTCCAGCATAACTATTACAGAAACAGAGCTGTCTAGCATCTACAGTTACATTAACTGAGTTAAGTTCCAGCAGACATAAATAACTATTACAGACACTGAACTGTCTAGCATCTGTAGTTACATTAAATGAGTTAAGTTCCAGCATAACTATTACAGACACTGAGCTGTCTAGCATCTGTAGTTACATTAAATGAGTTAAGTTCCAGCATAACTATTACAGAAACAGAGCTGTCTAGCATCTGTAGTTACATTAAATGAGTTAAGTTCCAGCAGACGTAAATAACTATTACAGAGACAGAGCTGTCTAGCATCTGCAGTTACATTAACTGAGTTAAGTTCTAGCAGACGTAAATAACTATTACAGAGACTGAGCTGTCAAGCATCTGTAGTTACATTAACTGAGTTAAGTTCCAGCATAACTATTACAGAAACAGAGCTGTCTAGCATCTGTAGTTACATTAACTGAGTTAAGTTCCAGCAGACGTAAATAACTATTACAGAGACAGAGCTGTCTAGTATCTGTAGAGTTCTAGCAGACGTAAATAACTATTACAGAGACACAGAACTTACATTTCACATAAACAGCCACTGTTTTATTTGTAGCTGCCTGACTTGTCTCAGCGTGACACGTGTAAACTCCTGTATCCATGCATTCGGCCACAGCCTTGTTATAAGTCAGTGTTCGATAGGGTTTATGAGTGGAGTCATTAACTGGCTGTATTTCTCTTCCATCCTTTTTCAGAGACAGACTTGGAGATGGGTTACCCTCGGCTTGACAAGAAATACTCACACCAGAATTCTTTTCTAGAATTATTTGTCCTGAATTGTTGTTGGCTTCAACAATAAAGATAGTGGGTCCAACTGTAGAGGAACAACATTGAGATATTCAACTGCATTCTTACAACAACAAAAAAAACAAACATGATACACATCAGATAACATATCAATTGGGCTGAAAGATTAGTGAACTCACATTTATATGATACATGTGTGAGGACTGCTGGAAACAACTATAATCCAAGCTAGTGTTCCTAAATACTTATATACATACACACATACACTCAATTTGCAAGTGCTGAGAATGAGACAGAAATAATTATAGAGAGAGAAAAAAAATAGCTGAGAGAGAGAGAGAGAGAGAGAGAGAGAGAGAGAGAGAGAGAGAGAGAGAGAGAGAGAGAGAGAGAGAGAGAGAGAGAGAGAGAGAGAGAGAGAGCTGTTTGCACATGTAGAGTTCGATTTATAGTCCATTGTAAATTTCATTTTCAAAAATTAATCCAGTCCTTGTTTTCATGTCTTTCTTGACATAAAGCCAACCAACTTGCCATTAAACACACACATACAGATACGGAACATTTAATTACAACATTTTGGAACTGAGGGTGGTCTGTGCACTTCATGTATTGCATTCATAGTTATACTTTTCAGGGCTTTATTTTGGGTATATGGAATGCTTCCGCAGAAAGACACTTATGTATGCAGAAATGAACAGGTATTACTGTCATTAATGAAATATAAATGTAGCACACGTTTAATTTAAATGCCATATCACAAACACTTAATGTGTCTAACTGCCCAGTAGTTTTGTCTGCCTGTATCATCCACTCTTTTTCTAATGTGTTCTCTAACGTTGTGCATATATTCTTTCATGCAATTTGTCCCTAGGACAGTGAAACATTATGGGCATAATTACTGCCATTTCTGATAATCAACAGTCACTTACATCTTTTGAGGTTCTACATCCTCACAATTGTCTTTTCTTTAACTATTGGTTAATTGTGTCTTCTTCATAAACATGCAATGCTGGTTAAAAGCAAAGGTTATATGCGGCCATGCTGCTAGTTCATGCAGTCTAGAACACAGATGAACAGAGACACTTGTTTTGCTTGAATGTATGTTCATGTTTTAATATCATTGCATGGTAAACTCAACACAATATCATCAGGTTTGCATGCACAGTAGTGTTATTGTATTCATAGTCGATTTATACAGGAACTCAGTTCCAATCCATGTTAAAGAATGCTCTTATGCTATACAATATCGTCTTCCTAATGTTTAGTGGTCTTTGATACACCTGGATATTTTTGTGAATGTTATTGCATCAAAGCATCACAGCTTTATTTTCATCATAAACACCATCATTTAGCTATGCTTTTGTATACTACCACCACAAGATAATTATGCTTTCAGCTGCTTCAGTTCACTAGTGATCATTGCCAGTGTGTAATATGCCTCCAGATTCTCAAAGCAGATTCTTTCAAATTCTTTAGTGTATCCCTTCTCATGCCCATTGCTCTTTTTTGTACTGAACATACATTTGATTCATCTCCTTATGTCTAGTAGTTCAACAACACAGCCACCAGGGACCCCCATGCCATCTGATATGTTGTATGTCAACAACACAGCCACCAGGGACCCCCATTTCATCTGATCATTGTATGTCAACAACACAATCACCAGGGACCTTCATGTCATCTGATACCTTGTATGTCAACAACACAATCACCAGGGACCTCCATGTCATCTGATACCTTGTATGTCAACAACACAATCACCAGGGACCTTCATGTCATCTGATACCTTGTATGTCAACAACACAATCACTAGGGACCTCCATGTCATCTGATACCTTGTATGTCAACAACACAATCACCAGGGACCTTCATGTCATCTGCTCCCTTGTATGTCAACAACACAATCACCAGGGACCTTCATGTCATCTGATACCTTGTATGTCAACAACACAATCACCAGGGACCTTCATGTCATCTGCTCGCTTGTATGTCAACAACACAATCACCAGGGACCTTCATGTCATCTGATACCTTGTATGTCAACAACACAATCACCAGGGACCTCCATGTCATCTGATACCTTGTATGTCAACAACACAATCACCAGGGACCTTTATGTCATCTGATACCTTGTATGTCAACAACACAATCACCAGGGACCTCCATGACATCTGATAACTTGTATGTCAACAACACAATCACCAGGGACCTCCATGTCATCTGATACCTTGTATGACAACAACACAATCACCAGGGACCTTCATGTTATCTGCTCCCTTGTATGTCAACAACACAATCACCAGGGACCTCCATGTCATCTGATACCTTGTATGTCAACAACACAATCTCCAGGGACCCCCATGTCATCTGATATGTTGTATGTCAACAACACAGCCACCAGGGACCCCCATTTCATCCGATCCTTATATGCAAACAACACAGCCACCAGGGACCTCCATTTCATCTGCTCCCTTGTATGTCAACAACACAATCACCAGGGACCTCCATGTCATCTGATACCTTGTATGTCAACAACACAATCACCAGGGACCTCCATGTCATCTGATACCTTGTATGTCAACAACACAATCACCAGGGACCTTCATGTTATCTGCTCCCTTGTATGTCAACAACACAATCACCAGGGACCTCCATGTCATCTGATGCCTTGTATGTCAACAACACAATCACCAGGGACCTTCATGTCATCTGCTCCCTTGTATGTCAACAACACAATCACCAGGGACCTCCATGTCATCTGATACCTTGTATGTCAACAACACAATCACCAGGGACCTTCATGTCATCTGATACCTTGTATGTCAACAACACAATCACCAGGGACCTTCATGTCATCTGCTCCCTTGTATGTTAACAACACAGCCACCAGGGACCCCCATTTCATCCGATCATTGTATGTCAACAACACAATCACCAGGGATCTCCATGTCATCTGCTCCATTGTATGTCAACAACACAATCACCAGGGACCTCCATGTCATCTGATACCTTGTATGTCAACAACACAATCACCAGGGACCTCCATGTCATCTGATACCTTGTATGTCAACAACACAATCACCAGGGACCTCCATGTCATCTGCTCCCTTGTATGTCAACAACACAATCACCAGGGACCTCCATGTCATCTGATACCTTGTATGTCAACAACACAATCACCAGGGACCTTCATGTCATCTGCTCCCTTGTATGTCAACAACACAATCACCAGGGACCTCCATGTCATCTGCTCCCTTGTATGTCAACAACACAATCACCAGGGACCTTCATGTCATCTGATACCTTGTACGTCAACCACACAATCACCAGGGACCTACATGTCATCTGATACCTTGTATGTCAACAACACAATCACCAGGGACCTTCATGTCATCTGCTCCCTTGTATGTCAAAAACACAGCCACCAGGGACCCCCATTTCATCCGATCATTGTATGTCAACAACACAATCACCAGGGACCTCCATATCATCTGCTCCCTTGTATGTAAACAAAACAATCACCAGGGACCTCCATGTCATCTGATACCTTGTATGTCAACAACACAATCACCAGGGACCCCCATTTCATCCGATCATTGTATGTCAACAACACAATCACCAGGGACCTTCATGTCATCTGCTCCCTTGTATGTCAACAACACAATCACCAGGGACCTCCATGTCATCTGATACCTTGTATGTCAACAACACAATCACCAGGGACCTTCATGTCATCTGCTCCCTTGTATGTCAACAACACAATCACCAGGGACCTCCATGCCATCTGATACCTTGTATGTCAACAACACAATCACCAAGGACCTTCATGTCATCTGCTCCCTTGTATGTCAACAACACAGCCACCAGGGACCCCCATTTCATCCGATCATTGTATGTCAACAACACAATCACCAGGGACCTCCATGTCATCTGATACCTTGTATGTCAACAACACAATCACCAGGGACCCCCATTTCATCCGATCATTGTATGTCAACAACACGATCACCAGGGACCTCCATGTCATCTGATACCTTGTATGTCAACAACACAATCACCAGGGACCTCCATGTCATCTGATACCTTGTATGTCAACAACACAATCACCAGGGACCTTCATGTCATCTGCTCCCTTGTATGT
Source organism: Cepaea hortensis (assembly GCA_963921405.1). Taxonomy (NCBI): domain Eukaryota; kingdom Metazoa; phylum Mollusca; class Gastropoda; order Stylommatophora; family Helicidae; genus Cepaea; species Cepaea hortensis. Next base: position 85,354,193 of record OY992891.1, read on the forward strand.
CAACAACACAATCACCAGGGACCTCCATGTCATCTGATACCTTGTATGTCAACAACACAATCACCAGGGACCTTCATGTCATCTGATACCTTGTATGTCAACAACACAATCACCAGGGACCTCCATGTCATCTGATACCTTGTATGTCAACAACACAATCACCAGGGACCTTCATGTCATCTGCTCCCTTGTATGTCAACAACACAGCCACCAGGGACCCCCATGCCATCTGATATGTTGTATGTCAACAACACAGCCACCAGGGACCCCCATTTCATCCGATCATTGTATGTCAACAACACAGCCACCAGGGACCTCCATGTCATCTGATACCCTGTATGTCAACAACACAATCACCAGGGACCTCCATGACATCTGATACCTTGTATGTCAACAACACAATCACCAGGGACCTCCATGTCATCTGATACCTTGTATGTCAACAACACAATCACCAGGGACCTTCATGTCATCTGCTCCCTTGTATGTCAACAACACAATCACCAGGGACCTCCATGTCATCTGATACCTTGTATGTCAACAACACAATCACCAGGGACCCCTATGTCATCTGATATGTTGTATGTCAACAACACAGCCACCAGGGACCCCCATTTCATCCGATTCTTATATGCAAACAACACAGCCAACAGGGACCTTCATGTCATCTGATACCTTGTATGTCAACAACACAATCACCAGGGACCCCTATGTCATCTGATATGTTGTATGTCAACAACACAGCCACCAGGGACCCCCATTTCATCCGATCCTTATATGCAAACAACACAGCCAACAGGGACCTTCATGTCATCTGATACCTTGTATGTAAACAACACAATCACCAGGGACCTTCATGTCATCTGCTCCCTTGTATGTCAACAACACAGCCACCAGGGACCCCCATTTCATCCGATCATTGTATGTCAACAACACAATCACCAGGGACCTCCATGTCATCTGATACCTTGTATGTCAACAACACAATCACCAAGGACCCCCATTTCATCCGATCATTGTATGTCAACAACACAATCACCAGGGACCGTCATGTCATCTGCTCCCTTGTATGTCAACAACACAATCACCAGGGACCTCCATGTCATCTGATACCTTGTATGTCAACAACACAATCACCAGGGACCTTCATGTCATCTGCTCCCTTGTATGTCAACAACACAATCACCAGGGACCTCCATATCATCTGATACCTTGTATGTCAACAACACAATCACCAGGGACCTTCATGTCATCTGCTCCCTTGTATGTCAACAACACAATCACCAGGGACCTCCATGTCATCTGCTCCCTTGTATGTCAACAACACAATCACCAGTGACCTCCATGTCATCTGATACCTTGTATGTCAACAACACAATCACCAGGGACCCCCATTTCATCCGATCATTGTATGTCAACAACACAATCACCAGGGACCTCCATGTCATCTGATACATTGTATGTCAACAACACAATCACCAGGGACCTTCATGTCATCTGATACCTTGTATGTCAACAACACAATCACCAGGGACCTCCATGTCATCTGATACCTTGTATGTCAACAACGCAATCACCAGGGACCTTCATGTCATCTGATACCTTGTATGTCAACAACACAATCACCAGGGACCTTCATGTCATCTGCTCCCTTGTATGTCAACAACACAATCACCAGGGATCTCCATGTCATCTGATACCTTGTATGTCAACAACACAATCACCAGGGACCTTCATGTGATCTGATACCTTGTATGTCAACAACACAATCATCAGAGACCTTCATGCCATCTGATACCTTGTATGTCAACAACACAATCATCAGAGACCTTCATGTCATCTGATACCTTGTATGTCAACAACACAATCATCAGAGACCTTCATGTCATCTGATACCTTGTATGTCAACAACACAATCATCAGAGACCTTCATGTCATCTGATACCTTGAATGTCAGCAACACAATCACCAGGGACCTTCATGTCATTTGATACCTTGTATGTCAACAACACAATCATCAGAGACCTTCATGCCATCTGATACCTTGTAGGTCAACAACAAATTGTCCACTCACTTAGTCTAAAGCTACAGACTGGAGGTCAGCTAAACTGTTTTAACTCTCCATTTCTCTACCTCAGAGGTTCTTCACCAAGTTATCATTGCCTGGCCTCACTTTTCCATCATTCTGGAGTGCATGGTCCCGTCTTATATTAGTAGATGCCACCATTAACAATATGCATATCAGTTTGAGTGTCACACAATGAAATCTATAAGCAATCTGATTTTATTGAACCTCTAGTATTAAATCAAGAAGACTCAACAAAAATAATTCTGCCAAACATGAAGAAATTCACAGACAAGTCAGAATATTACGTAAGGAGGCAAAAGAAGCATGGCTTGAGGAAAAGAGCTTAGAAATTGAAACACAACACAACAGTCAAAATACCAAATTAGTGCACAAAAGAATTCAGGAACTTACTAATAAAAGAACAAGTACATAAACAGGCTGTCTAAAAACTAAAGATAGCAAAATCATAGTGAGGATAACAGAGAGGAAAAGTATGACATTAGATTTAATAATGAAGGACCGCCAATTTTGAAGATGGAGGTTCAAAATGTTCTTAAGTATATAAAAGCTGGCAAGGTCCCCGGTGCAGATAACATCACAACAGAAATGATTAAAGCTTTAGAAGAATATGGATTAGATCAAGTCACCAGACTGCTGAACATATATTATATAATACTGGAGATATACCTTCTGAATTATGTAACTCTGTATTTTATTGCAATCCCAAAGAAATCAGGAACCTTGGAATGTGATCAACATAGAACAATTAGTATAATGAGTCACATCACAAAGATTTTGCTACGAATTATCATGCAAAGAGTGATGAAGAAATTACAACATGAAATAGGAGATGAACAATGCGGGTTTGTGGAAAGAAAGGGTACAGTAAATGCTGTGTATATGCTGCGGACAGTTATTGAATGTGCTATAGAAGTAAACAAGGATATACATCTTTGCTTTATTGACTACACAAAGACTTCTGATAGAGTTAGACATATCAACATAGTAGATATGCTTGCAGATCTACAAATTGATGGGAAAGATATTAGACTTATAAAAAACATATATTGGAAACAACAAGCTGCCATAAGGATTGATAATGAAGTGGGACAATATCAGCCTATTAAGAGAGGTGTTAGGCAGGGATGTGTAATGTCTCCAGATCTTTTTTCACTGTACAGTGAAAATATTTTCAGAAATGTAGAAGACATAATTGGAATCAGCATTGGAGGACGAAACATCAAATCAAATCAAATCAACTTTATTAGGGTCACAAATTGGGTGCGCAGGCCCGACTTACATTCGGCCCTTCCAATCACTCGTCTTTCATTCATCAAGAGCATTATACATTTACATAGGAAGAAAGATAAACATTGTGAAATGAATGTTGTAAACATGAACACGGCAAATTACCATGTTATGAGGCCCATCTCCCCCCTACCCATACATCACCCCACCCACACATACACCCCCACCTACCCACACACACGCACACCAAGGGACACATACATACCCCACCAACCGACCCATCCCCCTTCTGCACATCCCCCACCATCACACTCTCCCCTCACCTGTTCCCCCAACCAAAACACACTCGCCACCCACAAACATTCCCCCATCAACCCACACATCCCACCCTAACTCACACATCCTCTCCCTATCCACACCTCAAACCACCCATCCCCCAGCCACATCTCCATTGACCACATATGAACCACCCACGCACACAATCCCCCACCAACCCACACATCGCACATCCACTCACACATCCCCAAACCATACACACACATCCCCCACCAACTGACATCTCCCTACCCCCCCCCCCCCCCCCCCCCCCCACACACATCTCCCTAACCACCCATACATCCCCAATCCACTCACACACACACCCCACCACCCACACATACATCCTCCACCCACCCATACATGCCTTAACCCAATTCCCCACTACACAATCCCCCACCCGCACATCACATACATCCCCTACCACTCAATATTCCCAACCCACGCACCGCACACACACATATCCCTCACCAACACATTCCACCACACATCCCCACCTACACACCACACACATATCCCCCACTGAGAGACAAAATCATCACAGCTTGCCAAATTGCAAAATCAGCACTCGAGAAGGCTGGAGAAAAGTACAGACAGTACTACAATAGAAACGCCAAGACAATAGTCTTGAAAGAAGAAGAGGAGGTCTGGTTGTTACTTCCTGACCCTCGTGACTGCTTAGTTACTTCATGGCAAGGTCCATTTAAAGTGATTAAAAAAGTCAGTGATGTTGACTATCGTATTGATGTAAAAGGGAAAAATAAAATTGTCCACATAAATATGCTGGAACCATATATCCCACGCGACAGTAACACATCACAGGTGACACAACAAATACCACATAGAATAGGAGCAGCTTGTTGGGTCATTAACGAACAACAAGAAGACGCTGTTAAACAACAAATTCCAACCCCAACAGTCAATAGTGACAACGGTTGGCAGTCCATACAAATAAGTCAAAATCTGTCAACACAAGACAAAGAGAAATTTATTGCAGCAATAAAAGAGTTTAGCACAATATTTTCTGATAAGCCAGGACAGACATCGCTTATCAAACATAAAATCACTTTACTCTTGGATATTCCAGTCAAAGTGAAACCGTATCCTATTCCGATACATTATTTAGAGAAAGTTACAGCAGAAATATCGGAACTAGATCAAAGTGGGATTATTAGAAAATCCATTTCAAACTACTGTTCTCCGGTAGTAATTGTGAAGAAAAAAAATGGTTCATTGTGTCTATGTGTTGATTATGGAAAAGTAAACGCATTAACGCTACTGGATGCAGAACCAATGCCAAATATTGATGAGTTGATTGAGAGCATGACAAACTGGAAACTTTTTTCAAAGATTGACCTCACCAAGCGATATTGGCAAATATCGCTTGGTAGAAGATTCTATGCATTTCACAGCTTTCAGTACTCCATTAGGGCTGTATGAATGGGCATATCTTCCATTTGGTTTACAGAATGTGCCAAGCACATTTATGCGCATGATGAGGCGATTACTCCATGGGATTTCTAACATTGCTACGTATATGGATGACATCTGTATTCATACTACAGACATTGACACACATGTCAAAATTCTCATACAAGTATTTCAGAGGATACAACAACACGGTCTTAAAGCTAAACCAAGCAAAATTGAGATAGGGTTTACTGAAATACAATTCCTTGGTCATAGAATTTCTGATGGATTTAGAAAAACAGATCCACTGGAGGTTATAAAAATTCTCAATATTAAACCTCCAACGACAAAAAAGGAATTAAGAAGTCTGTTAGGTCTGATTAATTACTATCAGAAGTTTATTCCTAACTTTGCTGACATGACGGCAACATTTTCTGAACTGCTAAAGAAAGGTCAGCTTACAAAAATAGTTTGGACAGAGGATCATGACAAAACATTACAAAAGATAAAAAATCTGTTTAGTACCTATCCTATTCTGAAATTGCCTGATATTTCAAAGGATTTCGTGTTACAAACAGATGCGAGTTATCATGCAATTTCAGCTGTTTTACTTCAATTACATGAGGGAAAGTTACATACTATTCTTTACTTCAGTAAAAAGCTATCAGATACACAGAGAAATTATGCTATCACTGAGCTTGAGGCTTTAGCATTAAGTGAGAGTATCGAAAAATTCTCGAGATATCTACTAGGTAGAAAATTTCTGGTTCTTTCGGATAACAAATCTCTAGAGATATTTAAATCTGGTCATCCTAAGAATTCCATAATTCATCAATGGTCTTTGCTATTGCAGGATTATGAATTCGATATCTGTCATATTCCTGGAAAGGATAACAATCTCGCAGATCTTCTTAGTCGATTGTAAATAGATAGATCTGCTTCACAGTTGTTCACTTTTGTTCTTAATGTTTATCTGTGTTGTTCATAGAATGTTAGAAAATTTAATATATATGTTACAGATTGCACGTAGTTAAGTAGCAATGTACATAGCAACCAACAAGTTAAAGTACGTTAATTTATTATGTAGTGTATTCAGATAGATACATATGTTGATTGTTCATTCTTGGCAGAGACATCATGAAATGATGAAGTGATTTGTGTTGTGACATATTGGAACTATTGATTCCCGCATACTTCAATTGCTGAAATAATGGAACTTTTACTTTTCGTCAACTGTTGAGATGACGGAACTTTTGGTTTAATCATCCTTTTGATTAAAATAATTAGAAGGATACTGAGTGCACAGTGTAATAACATTGACATGATAGAGTTAGTATATGAATATTATATTATGTGTAAATTTGTATATATAGATAAGTAATTAGTACAATAGTTAACTCTGTTATATTATTAGTTTAGTTATTATATTAGCATAGTTAAATTTGGTAATTAATGGTTCAGTAGTTAGTAACTGTTATAATTTGAATTTGATAATTATATAATATTCTAGGATATCCACACAGGATGAGCCACCACAACGAGTTACACTTGATGGTAACAGAGAATATCTCTAAAGTTAGCACTGTAAACAGCAATGGCGTCTACCTCACATATGGACATTTGATGCAAGAAGCACCCAATGGATACATAAGCCAGCGACAATATTGAGCGGCAACTGGGACTGACTGCTTGGTACCTATTACTACCCTCTTCCCCAACTCCGGGTTTTGACCTAGAGTGAGGACACTTGTTCATTTGGACAAGGTAGGGACTAATTGTATAATTAGTTAGACCGGTCCTCCCACAGGCCGGCTACACGACGTTCACCGTGGGTGTGAACTGGAGGGCGTGCACGTCATATTTTATTTATTTTTTGGGGGTAATTAATAAGGGCTCAATGGCTCGGAACGCTGAAGAAGAAGAAGAAATTAATAAGGGCCATAACGTTGTACTCAGCACTAGAGATGACTCATGATGTCAGCATTGCTATTGGGCATGGTTTAGTAATCACGAGGTGTAAATATATATATGTATAAATGCTGAGAAATGTTTACATCATTTAATGTGGGGGGGGGGGCATAATGCCACATAGCTGTTGCAGAAACACATGATGCAGAAAGGATAAAAGGAAAATCCCTAAGTGTACAGCAAAGTGGATAGTGCACCAAAACTAAGAGATACGAGATACGTCACATGAACACGAACATAACAACCAAAGGATACGCTGTGGAGCCATTTTAGTGAGCGGTTGTGTTTTCAATTGTGGAACCAAATTTGTGTGGCAGTTGGATGTTTGGATGGAATTATTCAAGTGGTTAATGAGAGGATGCATTCGTTGAGAAGACGCCATGGATCTAAGAACAGTGGACCGAAAACTAGACGAATCTCGGATGAACATAACGGCAAGGATCTGAAAGAACATTGGAATAGAAATAGGCGGAGCGTCAAGGTGAATGATGTAGATATAGATATTATTTGTGGATGCTTTAAGTAGATGTTGTCCCAGTCTAAACGGGAGCGCTACGAGGCCACTAGAATTGTATGCTATGATTCTGTAACACCGAATTAAAAAAGTGTTGAACTTTCACCTGAGCTACGTTCATTATTTCCCATTCTCAAGTTCATTAGGTGAGACTTTTGTTAATGTTCCAACTAACGAGTTAGTGCGCTTTGTAGATTCTAATTACGTTAACATGGCACAGCAGACGCGGATCTACATTGTAGCATATGGGTTGGTAGCCTATGAGCAGGAAACCTCTACTCATGGAGCCGGACATTTCCTTCATTCTTAAAGGTCACCAGCATGGATGCATCTGTTCGGAGAAGAGATCAGCAATAGACTGTCATGGAAACTGGGCTTTATCTCTGGAATGTTCAACAGGGTTTACTCTTGAAACCTTTTCCATGTGAATGTATCCTACAAGACACAGGGCTTTGCAGTTAGAGTTTACTTTCTCCTGGATGAGTGGCCATGTTAGCGTAATCATTAGTAGGGTATGCTGACAAAGGAATGAGCATGGCCAGACAAAGGTTCTATTCCTGCACTTGTCATTCACTACATGAGGGAAAGACTGACCACCTATTCCTACATGCACTCAGGCATACACAATGTGATAGCCCCAACACTTCACATACCCACAACAGCTTCCTGCTACTGGACTTGTTTTTGTTTATTTGTTCCTCACGGATGGTCTACGAGCCAAGGCTAACACTCTACCCAAAACTGCTAGATGGCTAGATATGTGAAGGTGCTAGTGATTTACTTTTCACCCCTTCTTCTGTTGGCAGCAACAGTTCCACCAGCAGTCAAACATTAGCACAGGTTGAGTTGAGTTGAGTTAAGGACAGACATCACTGCCCTCAGGACATTCCCATATGTGCTCCGTCCCCTCATTCAACAGCCAGCGAAGAGTCATACTACTAATCGTTCCCACCGCTATCTGATTAAAAGTTCTCCTGGTCTTCCCTCTCAGTTTTGAGATTCTTCCAGAACCCCTGCCGATCCCCCGCAATCTCATTCTTTCCACATATGGGTTCTCAATCTGTTCCTCCGCCTTCTCCACCTGGCCCCATAAGCGCAAGACCACCTCCCCCTTGTCCACAGGCAAAATTCCACCAAGAGGTGCATTCCATGCTAGCTTATCAGCCTGTTCATTCCCCCGCACACCCGTATGGCCAGGGCAAAATATCCATACAATTCTCACAATCTGTGACCTCTGAAGCGACGAGAGCCATTCCACACGAAACATTCCTTTCTCCACCTTGCTAAGCATACTCTTTGAATCCGTAATGAATACAACGTGTGTTGCAGTAGTCTCCTCTAGCCACCAGAATGCCGTTGTTACTGCCTCCACCTCCATTCTCATGCTTGAGGTCGTAGTTTCATATGCCAGGCTCCCCTTTTTCAAGACTCACCCATTAGCACATTAACACAGGTGAGAAGGTCTAATATGTGTCCTTTAATATGGTTTACTGTAAGCCAGGAGAACAGGTACAATGGTCCACAAGGAGCCCATTTCTTCAGGTCAGAATGTACATCAATGCTCTAATCTATGAGGGAATTTATTCAAAAGATAACGTCAGACAAGTAATAATTCAAGTAATATTTCCATGGCCTTTGTGTCCACCAAGGCAGAATACTAACTAACACTGCATTGTTGGTGCAGCAGTTATTGTTTGCTTAGAAACCACATAATAGTGATTTCTGACATTTCATTTCCTCAATGTTTTTTGGGGAATCACTGGAGATTCAGAACAGAATCTCTGAACATTACTTTATAAGTTGTTCCAATATAAGAAAAACAGAGATTACACAAAATACTGCATTACCGCCTAATTGTAATGCCAATGAAAAATAAAAAAAACATGAAAAAGATCAATGTAATCATAATGACAGCAATCATATGCCTAAATAAGTTTACATTTGCTTTGTTTGCTGAAATGTCTAACATCATATGTGTAAGAACAGAACCATAAAACATAGGGGCAGTTATGTAACTCACAGTGTACATCCAGCACTGTCTGAGCCGTGTTGTTTCTGTAACAAGAAGAATTGTGGGTAGCAGTGCAGGAACAGTTACTCCCATCCATACCTCGGGTAATATTGACATCTGTATATAACACACTATTGTCCGTGGTTGTACTTGTCTGTGAGCCACACTCCAACTGTAAACCTGAGACTGATGGATAACCTCCCTCTACTCTACATCTGATCCTGGTCACGCCTTCTTGAACTGTCAGCTGATCACCGGCAATAATAAAAGATGTGCCTCCATTCTGATACTTCTCTATCACTGGAGGGCTGGGTGGTTCTGTGTTGTAAATGTGCATAACAAAATATCACAGACAGATGAGCTCACTGAGATTTGATATGGTGAATGTGGAAAGGAAATGGTGATTAAATAATATAAACATGTCATGAGAACAGAAAAATTAGAAACAGTAGAATGGCCAAAAACAAAGATACTGATAGTTTGTAATATTAAAAAAAAAATAAACAGATGTCAACAGAAGACTGCTGATATAATGCATTAGAGATATGATATTTGTGGAGAGCCATGATTTTTGTGGTCAGTCAGTATATGACACTTGAAGGAGACGAGGTCATAGGTATAGTTTCAAAACTCTTCTCAGAGATTTAAAGTCCCATTGATGTAATGAAACTAAACCCACCCTGAACAATGTAGACAATGACATACAAAGGTAGGTTAATAAGTAAGTCACAAATGGCTGTAGAAAAATAACTAAATATGATAACAATTTGAAACCAGTTATATGTTTATACATACATTGTCCCTTTATTTCTCAACATTATTTCCACCAACATTGATGCACTTATCCCATCGTTTTATCAATCGTCCCAAACCGGCTGCACAGAACTGCGTGCTCTGTTTTCATTTACCCGCCATCCCACAGAACTGTGTGACTTACTTATTGACTCATCCTCATAACGTTTTCTACCCAGCTATGCACCGCTTTATGGGAAATCGCTAGGGGCTAAGTCCATTGAAAACCCACCTTGGCAGGAGACATTTCATGAATGACGCCGAAGTTGAATGTGAAGTGAAAACGTGGTTTAGAATCACCGTCTAGCGAATTCTCGAAAATAAACGCTTGTACTTCAGCCTCCACAGCAGCCGGATTTTCTTGTCTGCATTTTCTATCTAGTTGGATGCAAACTGAAAAGGATGCGCAGAAATCTGTTGGTACTTGTACCCACTCCTCGCCATGTTCTAAGTCCTCAAGTGAACACACCTGTTGAAGAATGTCTTCGGCTTGACCCATATGCGACCATCCTATTTTTAATCTGCCGCCCTTCACCTTCCTAATTTCACTATGCAGTGGATGTTGTGTGTTTGCATTAAGAGCGGACATCTTCATGGCACACTTAGAAGAAAAGAGATCCTCAGACATCAACAACTTGGCCTTTTACCGGCGTTATGTGGACGATATACTAATTATCACCACAGACGAGCTACAAGCAACATCGTTTCAGGCCACAATGAACAAGACGCATAAAAACATCTCTCTATCTATGGAACACGAACACAACGAAGCGTTACCGTTCCTAGATATTCTAATGAGACGTAGAGCAGACGGCACAATTCAAAGATCGGTGTACCGCAAAGAAACATGGACTGGCCAATACCTAAATTTTCAGAGCTTCACACCTGTCCAGTACAAACGGGGCTTAGTACGGACCTTGTTTGACCGTGCTAGAAAGATATGCACCCAGGACACACTGACAGAGGAATTTGAAACTCTGAAGAATGTCTTAAACCTGAATGGGTACTCCACAGGATTTATAAAGCGCCATTGCCAACAGCCCAAACCCAAAGCAGACGTAACTACAGTCCCTAAACTCAAGGTATTCATCCAGCTAACCTTTCGAGGGGATGACGTAATGCAACGTCTACAAGACCGGCTTACTACAGCAGTAGGTCGAACATTCTGTGCGGCAACTCCAGTCATTAGATGTAAAACCGTACCCATTCCTACACCAACAGTCAAAGAGCCTGTTCCTCTGTACGCCACAAACAATTGTATTTACCAATTCACATGTAGATGCCAGGCCGTTTACATTGGTCGAACGGAGAGACAGCTTAACAAACGGGTGTCAGAACACATACCTCAATGGGTCAACAAGATACAACACACAGGAGTGGCTAGCCGCGAGGAGCCGACACACCGGAAGCTCCCGGCGTCTTCAATCGGCAGACACATTGTCGCCAGTGGTCACGTTGTGTCCAGAGACACTGCATTTCGCGTGTTGTTTAGAACACAAAATACTCGCTTGTTAAAATTTGCAGAAGCAATTATGATCTATCAACGCAAGCCAGAATTGTGTAAACAGAAAGACATGTTAGTCAGCTTAAAATTACCGTGGTAGATAAGTGACATTACTGTGCGAAATTGTGTATATTTCAACTTGAAGGATTTATCTAGTTAATTTCACGTAAGTTGTGTGATTTCTGCAGTATGTACCTGACGAGATGCAGCGAAATATGCCAGGCAATAAATCGTGCAATCTATTGTTTGTGTTTGCATTAACTCTGAGGTAGGTGCGTGCTCTGCAAACTTGTATTCTGTCTTCAATAGTTGGAAAATCAAGAAGGTAGCGCATCGCCCTGCATGCTGTATCTCTTGTACATCCAAAAATAATGTCCATAGCTTCATTCTGTATCCTTTCCATCCTTTCTATCTGTTTACGGCTGAGAGTCAGGATTGCCATTGCGTACTCAAAAACAGACATGACCAGTCCCTCGTACAGAAGGCATAGATGGCGCTGCTCACAGTTTGCTGCCGCCATCACCCGCATCGCAGCCAAACCCCACTTGGCCTTTGTTATCACCTGGTCTATGTGCTCATTATAAGCTAGGTTTCGATCAAACTGTATTCCCAAGTAATTCATTGCCTGCATTCATTCCACCGTCTCTGAACACAGCTTTACAGTTGGTGTTGGAGTGTTGACAATATGATTATTCAACGAGAACCACTTTACTGTTGCCTTTGTTGGGTTGACCATTGCCCCAGCTTCATCACACCAAGTACTTAAGCGACTGAGTTCGGTTTGTAGTTCCACAGCAACCTGATCTCTATCCTTACCCTGACGATACACTAAAACATCATCAGCATATGACAATGTCTTACCAGGTCCTGTAATCTGCGCACTGGTGATTCTCACTGTGTAGGCGTTGAACAGTACTGGAGATAATGGTGATCCCTGTGGTAGGCCAGGATATATTGTTGTTGGTTCCGAAGTCCAACTACCACATAAAAAAAACTACTTTCCGTTGGAAGAGGGCTGCAGCGATCCAACTAAGGAGGAATGGACTTATTTTGAGATCAAGAAGCTGAAGCATTAAAATATCCAATGGTACTCTGTTGTACGCGTCCTCAAGATCAATCGCCGCAGCAAAGGTTTCAATGCCTGAGTGGAAACCTTCATAGACATCATGGGCAAAAACTGCTGCATTCGTCCAGGTTTCTCTTTTTGGACGGTACCCACCCAGGGTAGGTGGGAAAACACCTTGCCTCTCTAGCTGGCTTGACATTTTCCTGGCAATTAACTTCTCCAGCAGCTTGCCTATTGTATTCTGCATGGTTATAACTCGATATCCCTGAGTTTTTGTGTGGTCTTTGCCAGGCTTCGGAAAGGGAATCAGATAGCTGTGTAACCACTCCTCCTTGATGCTAGCACTCCCTATACTGTTGTTGTACATGTCTGCTAGTTTCTCTAGCTCATTGTCGGTACACCTTTTGATGTCGTCGTATCTTATGCCATCAGGCCCTGGAGCGCTGTTTTTTGATCGTCGAAGCACAGCCTTCTTTCATTTGATTTCTTTCACTGTCACTGTGCCTTGCACCTGTCTGAGGTGACCTCCTTGGCAAGATTTCTGTCTGGTTGCTTTGCTCTATCTCTGCCAGATGAGGTCAGCATCTTGGAAGTCAGAAATGCTCTTATTCTTGACTACCCCACTCATGCTTTTATGTAGTCACCAGAACAATTTCAGTGACTTGTCTGTGCTTACTCTTTGACACACCTCTGCCCATTTTTCACTTTTAACAACCATGACCAGTTTTTTTAAATAGCTTACTTTTGTGTGCATCTCTCTTTCTAAGTGCATGCAGGGAATAGGATGGCCAGCTCTGTTCTTCTTGGCATTTTGCCATCTCCTTACAGCACTACGCTTATCCACCCAAGAGTTCTCCACCTCGAAATTCCACCAAGGTGGCTGCTCCCAGCTTTTTATCCTGCCCTGAAGCTTTCTGCGCTTGTCACGTCTTAGTTTACTCACCACATCTTGCCATGTACTGTCATACTGGAAATTCTTGACCGTTTGCTTGTGCTGCCTGGTTCTGCCTTTCTCCACCAATATGCTGCAAGGGTGGTGGTCGCTGCTATGATGTCCTAGGACACTCCATCTACACACTGTAGTGAGCGAAGAAGAAACCAGCACCAGATCAATAGCATTGTCCTCATCGCCTGGACGGCTTGCTGTCAGTGGTTTTTCTGTCTGTCCATGGTATTCTTTGCATTTTCTTCAGAAACCACTTTTCCACAGCCATCAGATGTTTTTCAGCTTGTCTGCTCATTGTCCATGCTTCACATCCATATAAAAGTACAGATTCTATGTAGCACTGTAACACTCTTTTTCTTGTTTCAATTGATAATTTTTTATTGGTTAGTATGTTTTCCATCTTGCAAAAGGCTACCATCGCTGTGGCAATTCTTGGTCTAATCTCTTCAAGGCATCTCCCATCAGATGTTATGACTGTTCCAAGATAGTTGTACCGGTTAACTGTTTAAGAATATGCCCATTTACTTGTATATTACATTGTGGTATGTCTTCCTTCCTAGTGACGAACATAATCTGTCTTCTTACAATTCAATTCTAACCCTAGTTGTTCACTGTGTGTAACAACTGCATCTACTAAATTTTGCAGGTCCTGTTCATTGTCTGCAATCAAGACTGTATTGTCTGCGTATCTAATGTTATTGATGTATCGTCCCCCCAATGTTGATTCCTTTCATATCTTCTATATTTCTGAAAATATGTTCACTGTACAGGGAAAAAAGATCTGGAGACATTACACATCCCTGTCTCACACCTCTTTTAATAGGCTGATATTGACCTATTTCATTATCAATTCTTATGGGAGCTTGTTGTTTCCAATATGTGTTTTTTACAAATCTAAGGTCTTTTCCATCAATTTGTAGATCTTCAAGCATCCTTATCATGTCGACATGTCTCAATTTATCGAAAACCTTTGTGTAGTCAATAAAGCAGAGGTGTAGATCTTTGTTTACTTCTATAGAACATTCAATTACTGTTCTCAGTGTATACACAGCATTTACTGTACCCTTGCCTAACATTATACAGTGAAAATTTTAGGGGCTATGACAACATCACAGCTGTACTGGTCAGGAAAAGTCCTGCCACTGACTACTGCACATAACTGTTCTCTACATAATGGGTGGCATGTTAGACACCAACTACTGACCTCATTGATGAATCTGAATACTGAAATCATGTGAGCTTACACTAGCATAGAATACATAGTGATACTAAATAATAAGTGAACATGTTCTTGTATTTCTCAACTGAAGAATTAACATACTGCTATAAAATACAGTAAATGTAATTTTCTCATGACCTCTCTCTCCCTCCTCCATCACCCTTTCTCTCCCTATCATACACAGAATGAAGAAACAGGGAAAGTTAACAACTCACCTGTGACCTGTATTATTTTGTTCGTACTTGCTGACAATGATGAAAGCAGTGAATTGTTTCCTGTACACAGAAAATAAAACAGTCCCCCGCCTGTGACTGTGTAGTTTACAGCAGACATGTTGGATAGAGTTGATGTTGTATTAGTTAAATTACTGTAAAACTGATAATTGACTCCTGGACTGACATCAGTTACAGGGGCACTGCAGGTTACAGTCACAGTAAGAGACCTGTCACACATACTGATGACATCATGTTCTGTCTGGTTGTAGATTACTATCAGTGACACATTGCTAGGCCCATCTGATGCAGAAATAAAATTATCCTTTCCTGTTAAGGATCATGCTGTACATAAACACAGCTAATACTTTCAACAAGACAACTAACACCATCAACATGGTAAAGTAATGCAATTTTATAGAAACATACTATCCAAGTTCTGTAGCAGAAGCAGATCATTACTACCACAATGAAACAGAAGTGGAATATTAGAACAAATTTATCTACATGTGTAAACCTACATGTATATTTTATTATACAACATCAACTTGAATGACAGTCATAATCATCATGTGCTATGCCAATAAGCATAGGTGTTCATGTTTCACCATCTCACGTGATCACCAGAGTCGTGGATCAGCTCAGTGGTCTTCTCTTGACCATAGCACGTGGCAAAACCATCCAGGTATTTACTTCTCTACCTTCCCCTTATTCTCTTCCCCTCAATCTTGCCAGTTGTCACCAAGTTCTCCAATTTATTTATTCTCATAACGTGTTTAAAAAACTGACTGTCTGCATCTAATGTCTCATATAAATTTACGGTTTTCATTTGTTTCTTGTAGGACTTGGTTGTTGGTTTTTCTGTCTGTCAATGGTATTCTTTGCATTTTCCTTAGAAACCACATTTACACATCCATCGGATGTTTTTCAGCTTGTCTGCTCATTGTCCACGTTCACATCCATACAAAAGTACAGATTCTGTGTAACACCTCAACACTCTTTTTCTCATTGCAAATGACATCTTTTTACTGGTCTGTATGTTTTCCATCTTGCACAAGGCTACCTTAGCCAAGGTGATTCTTGCTCTAATCTCTTCAACGTATCTCCCATCAGACACAGTAAAATGTTAGCGGTGAGAGCTCTATACTCACTATGAACATGTTAGAAAGTTTATTATAGTGAGAATAGCAGGACCGAAACTCATCAGCCAATAGATTTGGAAACAAGCCGATTCTAGTCCTTACATCTTGATGTTTACATGTGGTGATTGGAGCATTTCACTGAAATGAGGTAGTGGTCATACTCGTGTAGATCCAGACCTGACCTGGTGAAGATTGAATGCAGCGCAGCACCTGTTGAGTGAGCACATTGTTGAGTGATGCCCTTGATAGAATAATGCAGAAACTTATCTATCTACAAACGTTCCATTTGTCTCATAGGAGAGGTAATCTTTATTTAAACATTTACCTGCCAAAAATGGAAAGAAAACCAAGAGCCAACTTATGTTCTACTAAGACCTGGAACATTAAGACTACAGAAAATACAGCAATTAATTGATAGCCAGAGGGATTCCCAAAGCTGGAAGTGGAGAACCCTGAGTGTAAACAGTTCTTTATTTCAGATCATCCAGGCCAGTAAAAGATTAGCAGTACATGCCACTGGAAAAAATATAGCTGTTATTATACACATTATAATGGGCACATCAATTCTGTATAATTACCATTATATGTATATGTCCTAATTTTATGACAGGAAATTGTAATTTTGAATGCAATTTACAAAATCCATGTTTGTGTTTATTAAATCATAAAAAAATGAGGTCATGTCATGTATTGATTGTATTTTTACTTGTCATAGTCAAATTGTTTTAAACTACCCTAGATATATTTAATTAGTTGGTAGAGGAGAGGCATTTTACAGGACATTGCAGTCAACACAGCATTTGTTTGCTGTTGTTGATGCCTTGGCAGGTTTATATCCAGTAGTTTGCCATTGCTTTCTGAACAATCAGCATCCATACCATTTTGTAAAATACCAGAGCAACACAAGCTGCTGCCAAATTACGCGCAGCTGTGATTCGAACGTGGGTATGCAGGATCAGGAACTGCATCCGTAACTTTTTCCCCACGGAGACCAGCCAGACACAGTAATCCTTTCAAATATAAAGTTAGCAATTTACGTGACAAAATAAAAACATGGATATCTCGCAGATCCTCAACACCATGCACATAAGGCATGCAGAAATTATTATACACATGTTCAAAATGCACACCACATGTCCCCCAATAATATTCACATCTGACAATGTTCATGGAAAATTATGTAATATATCGAAATATGAAACTCAACAGAAAACTGTATTGCATAATTTAAATAAGCCACACATCAACACAACCATGTAAGTAAGCAAAGTAAAGGTCACATTTTACACGCCTTGAGGCATATTGGGCATATAAAGTTAGCACCATATTTGTATAGACCAATCAGCACACGATGGGGTTTGGGATCAATATCAGGCTGGCCGTCTTTACTTCCCAAGACATTTTCTGGTGCCCATTTTGGTCTTGATCGACCTGGGAGCCCAGGTTAATAGTATACATCTGCCTCGATGTAAATATAAACCCATGACCACCAGGCAAGAATGCAAACCACTATGTTACCATGGCTACAATCATCATCATGTATCATGCCAATAAACATGGACGACCATGGTTAACTATCTCTCATTATCACTAGAGTCTTGGATCAGTTCTCTGATCCTGTCCTCATTATACCATGCCCAAGCCACCCAGGTATTTATATATTTGTCTTCCCCTTGCCTATTTCCTAACAATTTTGCCAGTTGCCACTAAGATTTATCTAAAGTTTATCTGTACCCATAACATGCTAAAACTGCCTACATCTAATTTCTCTAATCAATTCATGATTTGTGTTTTGAAGGACTGTCTCATTCATTTTTCTGTCAGTCAATTGCACTCTTTGCATTTTCCTCAGAAACCACAATCTCACTGTCTATAAGCATTTCTCAGCTTGTCTGCTTATTATCCATTTTTCCCATGCATACAACAGTATTTGTTCCATATAGGACTTCAACACTCAATTTCTCAATGCAGAAGTTTACAGCCTCTTTTATAGGTATGTTTTACATCTTGCAAAAGGCAACTGTTTCTTGGTGATTCATGTACTAATCCATATGAGACACCTTTCATCAGATGTTATTACTTATCTAAGATAGTTGTACTGATTCAACTGTTTTATAATCTTTCCATTTACTTGGATGCTGCTTTGTGGTATTTCTTTATTCTTAGAGGTGACCATAATTTATGTTTTCTTACAATTTACGTATAATCTTAATTGATCACTATGTAAATTAAACCACATCCATCCACAATACACACCCGGAATCTGTTCATTGCCTTTTTAAAAATTTTTATTTTTTATTTTATTCGCATATCCTTTGCAGGACATCGCTGTCAACAGCAGCATCTTTCAGCTGTCCGTTGATTTCTTGGCAAGATTATGCTCAGTAGTTTGCCATTGCTTTCTGAGCGGCCGGCTCAGTTATCCCGAAAGTCATCAGCGAGGGTCGAACTGCTCCCAGCTCTCGCCCGCTACGAGACTCTGCGTGATAAACGGGATTACGGAGAAAGTGTTGTAACCCCTCGGCCAGAGAGGCCGGCGTTCATTGCCTGCAATCAATAAATATGCCTCTACCAGCGGGAAAGAATGTTAGTAAGCCTGCATACATGGATATGTTTCCAACATGCATAGAGGGAATTAATATACCAATCAGACTGATAATACATACAATACAACACAATTGAAATAGTCAAATAATAAAACACTATGACTGTTCAATTTTTCTAAATGGCAAATCTGGCCTATCTAGTCACAATGGAACCAGACAAAGTGTTATGCATACATCCAATTAAGAATTCTATAAACTGTATAAGACATAAAACTCAGTTCATGGCTGGGTACGTAACATGAACAATCCAGCAACAGTAAAATCTCTGTCTCCATGGGGACCGAAATACATGAACAGCAGACTGGCATGCAAGAGTGCTACACACAGCAATATCAAGGGATCCCATGTACATACATACACATGTACATATACATAGACAGACTGACTGATAGACAAGCAGACATGCAGGTGTACACACATACACACTCGCGCACACACATTTCATGCATACACACACATTAACACAGGAAGACACATACACACACATATATATCTAATCTGAGATATTTCCTACTCATGCAATAGATTATAACAGCCCATACTGAAAATAATAACTTACAATACACTTGTACAGTCTGTGTTTTATTGGCTTTAGTCCCATCTGGAAGCTGTGCCTGGCAGATGAGCTCTGAAATGGAAACAAAACATACTAGAATCATTTAGAAACGGCTTAGTACATACATATTTGAAAAGAAAAAAGAAAAAAAATTTTTTCTCCTCAACGCACAAGTAGACGTCAGGAAACAGGGTCCCCTATTTACCACTGACAAAGCTAGCACAGTGAGATGATGTTTTGCTAACATGAAGTACAGACCTTGACCACTAGGTGGAACCACAAATCAAGCCCTAATTTCATACATTTTCTAAACCTAGTTAGTACAATAATGGCAACTGCATTGTGCAAGTGGACAGATAAGAGATACAAAAGTTGTCCCAAAGAGGGCGTGAAGTGTTGAATCTCCACAAATTCTTGACCACCTCATGTGAAGTGTGGTGGCCAATTCTCTTTCCTGAACCTTTCTTTTCCCATAAAATCATCCGATAAACTCATTATTCATGTGGCTGGGTCAACCCTAGTGTGGTACGGGACAGGAGAACACAATCCTGTCTCTGTGGGGAATTGAACCTGGACCACAGTCTTGGTAGGCATGTACACAAACCACTACGCCACTACAGCTTCAATAAGAGGTAAAGTTAGTACAAGTAAAAGGCTACCTTTTCATGTTGTAAGACACATGAGTTATATGGTTCTGACTCATACTTTTAGACCAGTCGACACTCACTGACCAACTTGACTTCCACGGACATTTCCTGGAACCCATTTTAGGCTGGGTCAACTTCAGAGTCCATAACAGTGAAAAAACAACATCCCCACCTTGAAGGGGATCTGAACATATGACCACCAGGCAAGCAGGAAAGTGTGCTACCCACTGTGCTTCCATAGCTTCCACAATCAGTGGTCTGATCAGAAATCTGGTTTCTGTGGTTCACCAACGATGTATCATGAACTTGAAATGATGTATCATGAACTGGAAGTGATGTATTATGAACTGGAAGTGATGTATTATGAACTGGAAGTGATGTATCATGAACTGGAAGTGATGTATCATGAACTGGAAGTGATGTATCATGAATTGAAGTGATGTATCATGACCTTGAAGTGAAGAATGCCCCAAACTCTGCAGCATTTGAGAACACCATGTCACAAATTTAGTATGGAAAACATAGGAGCAAATATCATTCCACATCAGAAGTTCATGTCCCCACAATTGTGGAAATGTGAAATGATGGCCACATGCCACATAGACTTGGAAGAACCTGTCAAGGAGGAAAAGGGGCCAAAACACTAATTGAAAGAGGAAATCTTCTGATGATCAGACGACTCCTGACATGCTTGCTCCGGGGTAGAGTAAATGTCACTCACTAAATGATGACCTTGTGTCACAAAGACTTGGATGAACAATTTAATCTTACCACTGCTCAATCCATGACATTGTTCATGAACATTGGGGATTTCCTGAAAGAGTGCAGCATGTGGGTCACTCATCAACAGACAGAGGATTATAAGAAATACAATATGGGTGCAAGTTTATTGAAACACATCATTAGTAGGCATGAACCACGGATAATCAACTATAGTAATGAGACAAACTAACCAACACATGGGATAATGTCCTGACCTCCTATTGTAAATATATTCAAGACATTGACCATTTTCCATTGGCACCTTGCTGTCTTGACCGACAACAGTTTGTTACATTGCGCTTCAAAAAGGCATAATAACTACAACCCATGGCGGTTGTGAATGTGACTGATCAGACCAATTCACGCTGTAATGTTCCTACACAATGGATGCATGTGAACACATGATCATTATCACCATCTGTCATGGAATTACTGGAGACGTCGACCAGAATGATGGATTGCCAGAGACGGCCGTCTCTAGGCCGCCGCAACGTTTTGTTGTTGGGAAAGTTTTCCCCAGATCAAAAGCCAACCAAAATTCTTTGAATACAGGAGGATTTTCCCGGATCAAAGGGGGACAAGTCGCATACTGTTTATCCCGATCTGAAGAATGAGAGAAGGAGAGGTTCTCGGAACCTGGCTTCTGGCCAAGGCAGTGACGTCATTCAGACACACAGTTCGTGGCAGTGGATAAACAGTTTGCAATCAGTGTGCAGGCTGGATTAACACGAAATGGAGTGTGGATCTATTCCAGTTCCAAATAAGAAAAGAAATCACGGTGTCTAGTGTTGTTTAAAGGCGACGGACATTTGTCCATGATGTGGAATTGTGGTTTCAATTCTAGAACGGAATAGCTTACAAAAGGTATTTAATTGATAGAGATTAGGAATTCAGCGTAGTGATGGGGCGTTGTGGGAACCTATTAAAGGAGCGTCGGCAGCGGTAGGCTGATGCATTGCTTAAACTAGGTTGAGTGATATATCGTT
Organism: Cepaea hortensis; assembly: GCA_963921405.1. Classification (NCBI taxonomy): domain Eukaryota; kingdom Metazoa; phylum Mollusca; class Gastropoda; order Stylommatophora; family Helicidae; genus Cepaea; species Cepaea hortensis. The sequence continues at coordinate 85,376,165 of OY992891.1, forward strand.
TAACTCAGTAGGTTAAGACCAATGTTGTGGGATGATATTCAGTGAGATTGAGGGTGGTTTGGGGGATAAAGGAAATGTCAATGGTAGGATCTTCCGGTAGGGTGTATTCTGGGGTTTCTTCGCTTTCCTTTAGTCTTTCCTTTTCTTACCACATCTCAGACCAATGTGATGAATTCCTCTGCCTTATGCCAGAGTGTCAGCAACTCACTTGCGACAGGCATACAAGGATTCCCTACTTTTGCACCACACGAAAGTGACAACTCGTATTGTTTGCAAAAGGATACATTTTATTAGGAGCTGATCGTAAATAAGCTCCACGAGCGGAATACCACATCGGTATTAAACATCATAGTATATTACAAAGATGTATTAGGGAGATGATATTAATGATACTAACTACTGAAGCTAAACTTAAGTCCTAACTATTGATACTGTCCTTAACATCAAAGTATCCACAGCGAATATACAGTCTGTTCCTTATGCCGTCCAAGTCTCTGTCTGACCCCAGCTCCTGGTGGCGTGTTCAGCCACGAGCGTTCGGTTCTCCGTGCGTCCGCTAGTTTGCGTGCTTGGAGTCCCAGCACGCTGGTCACTTGGTTATAGTAACCAGTATTACCTGCTTGCTCTCGTGAGGCGGGTTTCCCAGTCTCTTGGGTAACCCCAGCTCACGCACTCAGTGCCCTCTTTGTTGACACGAGTGTGTCCCGTTATAGAACTATTTATAGGGTTTGTGTCTCTTCTGTCTGGTTTCCTATATCGCTATCTCTCTTAGCTCTATCTATTATCTTCTTAGCTCTTTAGCTCTTATTTGGTGTTACGTAGATCTTTGACAGGCTCTCCTTCCCTCCGTGTAGTGTTACAACCTTTTAACTCATGGGTGTAACACGTTAGTATGGTACTCAAAAATTGGCTGTCTAATTTTGTCAAAGATCTCGTAAGTTATATATTTCTCTTCTGGGGATAGGACAAAATCTCTCCTTTCCCTCGTCACACTGTTATATTAATTCACTCGGCTAATTGAGTAGCCCATCACAGTTGGATATCCATCCATCCATCATGTGCCATGCCGGTAAGCGTGGGCGGTCATGTTCTGCCATCTCACTCGATCAACAGAGTCGTGGATCAGTTCCGTGTTTCTGTCTCGACCATGCCACAAGGCCAAGCCATCCAGATACTTGTTTCTAGGTCTTCCCCTTGGTCTGTTCCCCTCGATCTTACCAGTTGTCACCAAGTTCTCCAAATCATTTCTTCTCATAACATGCCCAAAAAATTGTGACTGTCTACGTCTAATGTCTCTGATCAGTTTACGATCTTCATTTGTTTCTTGAAGGACTTCTTCATTGGTCTTTCTGGCTGTCCATGGTATTCTTTGCATTTTCCTCAGAAACCACATTTCTACAGCCATCAGATGTTTTTCAGCCTGGCTGCTCATTGTCCAAGCTTCACATCCATATAAAAGTACAGGTTCTATGTAGCATCTCAACACTCTTTTTCTCGTTTCAATTGACATCTTTTTATTGGTCAGTATGTTTTTCATCTTGCTAAAGGCTACTTTTGCCATGGCGATTCTTGTTCTAATCTCTTCAAGGCATCTCCCATCAGATGTTATTACTGTTCCGAGATAATTGTACCTATTCACTTATTGAAGAATATTCCCATTTACTTGTATATTACACTGTGGTATTTCGTTCTTCCTAGTGACGACCATAATCTGAGTCTTTTTACAATTTAATTATAACCCTTGTTGTTCACTGTGTGTAACAACCGCATCTACTAAATTTTGCAGGTCCTGTTCATTGTCTGCAATCAAGACTGTATCATCTGCATATCTAATGTTATTGATGCATCGTCCCCCAATGTTGATTCCTTCCATATCTTCAATATCTTCAGTTGGATATAGACTATCATTATACTTCTGGGAATTGTGTGATCCGGAACCGTTGTCTTATGACTTATGTCCTGACTTCTGTCTTATGACTCATGTCTCATGACTTATGTCTTATGACCTGTCCTCCCATTGTCCAAATTTGACAACCCATACAAGTTGCCTCTGTTACGAGTACAACACATGAGCAATAAATGTTCATGTTCCCATATAATATTAGCCCCAACTAGTATACATGCTTTAAGTTCTACTCTTCACCTTTGAGCTTCCGCTTGTGAAGAAATATTTTCAAGTGTTAACAGTAAGGTTTTCGAGATGTTATTGTGTCCCCTGGGTCGAGTTATCGTACTTTGCAGAAAATGATGTATGCAACTTTACGTGTTAGTTTTCCTGGTTGTTTGCGTGTTTTCTATTAAACTAAAGTGTATTTAACTTGCTAACATGTGTATGCGTTTATATCCTACATGTATGTACTCTTTCGAGCGCCATAAAGCGGTTTATTGTAGCCACAAACGAGTGTGTTTCCTGATTCATGACTACATTTCCGTTTTAAGATGTTCAAAGTATTTTCCCTATGACTATCACTGAAGTATAGCAACTACACACTTAAAAAATTTAACAACACATTACTCACACAGATTGACACAGACAAGTTACAACACGTCGCCTTGTGCGGTGAAAAAAAAATTACCGCTAAATCTCTCTCCTTTTAATTCTTTCTCTCTCCCATTCACACATCTTTCGTTCAACTTTCATACAACACTAATTTTAAAATATTGATTCGTCATTAAAATATGGTTCACAAAATATTAACTGAATGAGCATTAAATATTTACATTAAATGGTTGGCTGAATTAAACAGGTTTTCAAGCCAATGACTCTGCTGTTTCTTTGCACTCGTCATATCTATACAAAATATACATGTTTGCGAGGATGGTTTGTTACCGATCCTATGGTAATAACTGACCTAACTAATCTGTTGTAAGTTGGTGTACTGTTCTAAATTAATCTAAGGGAAATAATCTAACTAATTAATTACATTTAAGAAAAGTGGGTTAATTACCTTAAAGTGTTTTTAGTACATAAAAATGATCTTAATTACTAAATGATCGGGTTAATTTGTACATGATGTTTTAACTAATTAAATCTATAAATAAGTATATTTAAATGGTAGTAAATTAAAGTACTGTCTCATACTTGAAAATATGATGTAGGTGTTAACTTAAATGAATTCTTAACTAAATGTAGGTGAATCATAACTCTAAAATGACATAAAAAAGTTCTATACGTAATTCAAAATTTATGATCGTATTATCACTACAAAATTATGAAGTTATATGCAACTGTTTATAAAAACATGTTATATACATATCACATCTTCTTTCTATCTAACTACACTAATCCATTCCATCCAGGTGTGATGTTGGAGCACTGTTCTTTGTAGACTGTTCTCAAACATATAGTTCAACTAGACAAAGTCTGATTTAATTATTTTATATACATAGTTTCCTACCAGTTTGTGTAGGTTCACATCTAACACTTCGATCAACTCACGGGTTGTATAAGTGGTAGTGGTGTAGACAGATACTAATGCGTCTGTTTGTTTCACTCATACTGGCACTGTTAATATTACACATATGTCAATGACTGGTGATGGTAACGCACTTATAGTGTACATAATCACCACATAAGGCACATAATTACAGTGTTATGTTTCTGGTGATGTTTGGTCGCTCTCTTCTCGTATTTCAGGTATTTCAATGCAAGAAGGTCGGCTCAAAGTGTCGGCCAGAGAGTTCAGGGTTCCCTTCAAATGCTTGATGGTAAAAGCATAATTTTGAAGTATAAGGGACCACCTTAGATCCTGTTGTTGTGAGGGATCCCAGACTGCATGACAGTTAGAGGCGAATTATCGGTTTCAATAACAAACTCTGTACCTGCTAGGAATCTATGAAGTTTCCTCACACAATAGATCACGCTTAAAGCTTCCAATTCAGATGCTGAGTATCTTGATTCAGCTGGGCTTATCTTACGACTTACGTACATTATTGGGTGAAACTTTCCCTCATAAAATTGGCCTAGGACGCCAGAAATGGAAATAGCACTTGCGTCTGTATGAAGGAAATAGGTAAGATTCTGATTAGGCAAGCGTAAAATAGGTGGAACGCTAAACATTCGTTTTAACTTTGATAAGGCAACAATTAACTCTGCATCTTTAACATTCAATTTTACAGATGCTTTCAAAATATTAGAAAAAACGCTGTTGATTTCAGCTAAATTGGGTATAAATTTGCTATAATAATTGACGAGACCAAGTAAACTTCGGACCTGTTTCTTGGTCGTTGGCATAGTCAAATTCAGAATCTTGGTCACAATTCTCTCGTCTGTTCTGAGTTGGCCTCTGCAGATGGTATGGCCTAGGAAGTCAATTTCTTCCATTCCCAACTCTACTTTGGTTGGTTTCACTGTAAGACCGAATAATCGCAACCTATCAAAGACATGTCGCAGTTTCTGTAAGTGTGATGTCCAGTCTGCGGTATGAATAAAAATGTCATCAATATAAGTAGATGTATTAGTTACTCCATGCAAAAGATCCCTAGTTAGTCAGACAAAGGTGGCTGGAGCATTACGAAGGCCAAAAGGAAGAAAACGCCACTCATATAGACCTAGAGGTGTTGAGAAAGCTGTTAAAGGAATAGACATTGCTTCCACCGGGACCTGATAATATCCCTTCATAAGGTCAAGTTTAGAAAAGATACGAGATGTTGACATATCAAGGATAAGATCTTCACATGATGGGATCGGCTCTGAATCGACCTTGGTCACACTGTTTAACCGCCGATAATCGACGCAGAGGCGAATCGTCGAGTCCTTTTTGGTGACAAGGGCGATAGGAAAAGAATATTCTGACTGTGATTTCTGAATTATTCCACTCGACTCAAGAGATAGTAGTTCTTTGTCGAGACTTTCCCTGTAATTTAGTGGGATGGAATAAGGTCGACATTTGATCGGGGTGTTATCAGTCAGAATAATGGAGTGTTCTATTCTGTCTGTCTTACCTGGGATGTCGGAAAAAATGTCCTTGTACTCTGTCACTAATTCTATCATTTGTCGTCGTTGCTCGTCTGTGAGTTTCGTTTCTAACCGTATGCTATCGATTGTCCCAGTCGTGTCTACTGTTGGGACTGGTAATTCTATTCCATTGTCATCTGTCTGATTAAGTACTGTTGTTGTGCTAGCTGTGTGTTCTGTTTCCTGGCTAGGTGTGTTTGCGCTGTCGTCGTCCTGTGTCGCCCTACCTAGTGTAGTTGTGTTGTGTACGTCTGTCGTCCGATTGCTTGGTGTAGGTGCATTGTGTTTGTCTGTCGTCAGTTCTTGTCGTGAGAAATAAGGCTTCAGCATGTTGATATGAAATATCTTTAATTTTCCCTTTATCGATATTTCATAATCGACATCTGATATCTTTCGTTCAACTTTGAATGGCCCTTGCCATGACGTTAGTAATAAGTTACGTTTATCTGGTAGTAAAAGCAGAACCTTTTGATTGGGTTCAAGGTGAAGGGTTTTGGCACCCTTATTTGCGTAGTCGCGGTACATCTGTCCTTTCCTCTCCAAAGATGATTTGGCTATTACACACGCCTTCATGATTTTATCGCATGTCTCTGTTACCATCTCATACGGTGTTACTGAGGTTGGAGTCTCTTCTATGCTAGTGACTAGCTGATGGTAGATTGTAAGGGGTCCCCGAGGGTTCGCCCCATAAACTAATTCGAAAGGTGAGAAACCCGTACTTGAGTGCGGAATTTCTCGATGGGCAAACAGCACTGCTGGTAATAGAGTGTCCCAATCAGTTGGGTTCTCTGCTTTCACCTTTGCCAGTATGTGTCTTAGGTCCCCGTTTATTTTCTCTATGATTCCGTTGCTGATTGGGTGGTAGGGGCTACTGAAATGCTGTTCTATTCCTAGCAATTTTGTTAGGGCTTGCATAGCAGCCGAAATAAACTGTGTTCCTTGATCAGATAAAATGGTTCGAGGAAAGCCAAAGCGACAAAATAGATGTAAAAATACATTTGCCACATCTTTGGAGGTGATGTATTTTAGTGGCACCGCTTCAATCCACCTTGTACAGAGATCCACGAGGGTAGTATAAACCAGTTTCCTTTGTTCGACACCTGATTCAGGGGTCCAACAATATCTACCGCTACACTTTCAAATGTTCTAGAGGCCAATAATGAACGCTGAACCTCGGCCGTTACATGCTTTCCCTTTCTCACTAGATGTTGACAAATAGTACATGACCGACAGAAAAGTTTAATATCGTTACAAAACTTAGGCCAATAGAAGTGTGACAAAATTCTGGCTCTTGTTTTCATAGTCCAAATGTCCAGCAAACGGTGACTCATGTGCAATGATTAGCACATTTTGTCGGTATTTTACAGGTAACACCGTCTGCTGAATTTCATGGTTATTGCTGGTATAATAACGCATGAGAATTCCGTTGTGTATTTTAAAATACCAAGAAGCATTTTTAGTTACTTTCGCTCGGTCACCTAACAATTTAAAATAAGGTGCGATAGTTTGATCAGTGCGTTGTGCCTCGATAAACTCTTGGCGAATGTTATTGTTACTAGCACCGCTGGGTGTTAACAGCTGTAACATTTCATTTTGTAGGTCAGTATAGTGTGTTTGAGTATCTGACCTTGTTACAGCATTAGCCATGTGTGTTTGTTTCCAGGCTAGTATTTCGTCATCAGTACACTGCTTTAATGATGCCAAGCAACCTAAAATTAGGTCAGTACAGGGATTCTGAAAAATAGCTCACATAAATGTGCCGGAAAGGAACGGGGTGTTTATGTGCACTTTTGCCAGTGGGTATTTCTCAATGTTTCCAGAGAAAGTACGGCATTTAACAAACTCACCCGTGTAATCTTCTGGCCTAACAAGCTCTCTTCTTACCCCAAGTAAAGTGCTCCCGCTATCAAGTAAACATTGGCATGGTTGTTCGTTGACCAGTGCATCATGGAACTTTAGATTACCTCTGGAGGCTAGAGCTGAATTAGCATCTTCGTTGGAACATGGTACAATATGTCCACATTTCAATTTCCCATCCACATGAAACTGGTGACACGTGTCACATCTATTAAAGTCTAACATATCAGTAACTACAGCCACACTCTCACATTCATTATCTGGTAATACATTTTCAAGTTCAGAATCAACTACACTATCATTGTCAGATGATGTATCTATGAGCAAAGCATTGCTTGCTTTCATTCTCTGCCTGCCCAAACATCTAGAAGAATAGTGCCCATAACTTGAACAAAAAAACACATTTAACAGCTCGTTTGTATGAGGTTCGTTTGCTTTCCTGCTTCTTCATCATAATTTCTAGATGAGCAGGATATGATGGACTTTTATCAGACATAGAGTACTGCGGATGAAATAATTTGCAGTATACACACTGTGGTGGCTTCTGATAGGGGTTGTCTTTCTTATGATACTCTTTTTGATTGTAAGACCTGCTAGGTACGTTCTTAACAAAATCAGTGATCTCAGTATCATGTATCGCTGTTTTAAATATTCGCGGTTTGAGGAAAAGTAAGCTGAACCACGTTTTTCAAGCTGTTCAATAGATTCAATGTCTGCTTGTTGAAGGAACTTAGCAAAAGGGGTAGGAACTGTGGATATGACTTTATCCATCACCATTAAGTCCTGTAATTTATCAAAATTCTTCCCTACTTTTGCTGCCTTAAGCCATTTATTGAATATACTTTGCACGTTCGAAACATAGTCTAAGAACGTTTCAGTTGGCTTTGGTTTTATCTGTGAGTACTGGATCTGATATCCAGGAGCATCGAGTAGAAAATGCTACATAATCCTATCATGGATGTACTGATAGTTACTTCTTAGATCTGTTGGTATTGATTCTATAACCTTTAATGGCTCCCCACTGAGATTTCTCATGTAGATCATTGCCCAGTCTTCCAATGGTATTTTCTGACTTTTAAGTTGGAATTCTATATTCTCAGTCCAAGCTGAAATTGAATCGCCTTGGCTGAAAGGCTTGATGAGCCCCTTATATTTAGAGAATTTATTTTGCTCTTCCTGACTCTTCTGTTTAGTAGAGGCTATCTGGATGTTTGAGTCAATCTCCATCTCTTTCATCTTTAATTTCGTTTGTGACTCCACCTCTATTTGTTTCTACTTTGTAGCGTCTTCCATCTCTATCTGTTTCTGTCTCATTTCTAATTCTTTTTGTTTTGTGATTTGGTCCACTTCTAACTGTTTTTGTTTGGTGGCTTCCTCTATCTCCTTCATATCTTTCTGATGCTGTCTTTCGATTGCTCTTTCATCTCTCAGTTTTTCTGTTTCTTCTTTATACTTTTGTTCGGCCCATTTCTATAATTTCTCTCCAGTATGGCCTAGTTCTTTGCCAGCCTGGATGCAGTCATTTAGTGATGACATTTTATGGCTTTATGTTATTTCACGACTGATATCAATATAATTTCACAAAATAGTTTTACCGTTATGTGTTAGACATTTACATTCTCACTGAAAAAGAAGATGCATGGTTAACGTGGTGGTTATCAAAATTATTAAAAAATATACTCATCTAATCTGCTGGAAAAATTACGGCACTTGGGATGTTCCACCCTCGTTTTTCGAACACACAAATGATCGACTTGACCGTACAACTGATGTCTCTGTTTAGTAGAGCATCAACATATTAGAAACATGCAAGTGATATAAATACATGTTTGTTATCAATTTTATGCGGTTGGTAACTTGTAAATGTGGTATAAATAATGATGAATGATGTTAATGAATGAATGTTATGATAGTATAGATGATCGTCATGAACTGTAGGATGAATCGTCAAATGAATGTCAATGTCGTCTTGTCTTCATTTTCTATCTTCTCTGACTGAGCTGCGCTATATGACTTTAGTTTAACCTTTAATTAACTATTCTTGTGCAAAAAGAATTTATTTTTGCACAAGTACATACGTGAATGTGATGTACGTTGACATTATGGCTGTATCACACAAAATGATTCACAAATGGTGGTTAACTTTGCAATTTGATACATATTTGCACACATTTTCATCAAAAATCAATTCATACAAATATCACAAATAATGGTTTGTAGAATTTCCAACAAATCGTAAATTAACGTGCTTGAATGTGGTTCAAGCCCCACAAATGGTAATCAAATAATAATCAAATAGTAATCTATTGATAATTATTGTTGGCTCAGGTATTACTGACACCAAATGGTACGATGGTTCAAGGTGCTTTTTACACCAAATGGTATTTTAACTGGTAAACAAATGGTAATGAGCGGTGGTTCAAGGAACTTCTGACACCAAATGGTATCCTGCCTGTCAGCAACTCATTTGCGACAGGCATACAAGGATTCCCTACTTTTGCACCACACGAAAGTGACAACTCGTATTGTTTGCAAAAGGATACATTTTATTAGGAGCTGATCGTAAATAAGCTCCATGAGCGGAATACCACATCAGTATTAAACATCATAGTATATTACAAAGATGTATTAGGGAGATGATATTAATGATACTAACTACTGAAGCTAAACTTAAGTCCTAACTATTGATACTGTCCTTAACATCAAAGTATCTACAGCGGATATACAGTCTGTTCCCTACGCCATCCAAGTCTCTGTCTGACCCCAGCTCCTGGTGGCGTGTTCAGCCACAAGCGATTGGTTCTCCGTGCATCCGCTAGTTTGCGTGCTTGGAGTCCCAGCACACTGGTCACTTGGTTATAGTAACCAGTATTACCTGCTTGCTCTCGTGAGGCGGGTTTCCCAGTCTCTTGGGTAACCCCAGCTCATGCACACTCAGTGCCCTCTTTGTTGACACGAGTGTGTCCCGTTATAGAACTATTTATAGGGTTTGTGTCTCTTCTGTCTGGTTTCCTATATCGCTATCTCTCTTAGCTCTATCTATTATCTTCTTAGCTCTTTAGCTCTTATTTGGTGTTACGTAGATCTTTGACACAGAGTTTAGTTCTAGGTTGATCAGGATATAAATATCTGAGTACGGCCTTCGGCCTACACTCACATATAGTAGATCTGAATTGGGTTTCTTTCACCGTGTGTTCTCTCTTCGACAGGTTCTACTATCTGAGAACTGAAGGACAACTCAGAGTTGTGGACAATGGCAGTCACAACGAGTGTAGTTCGGCTGAATGGCCTTTGCAATGGGACACCGTACCACATGGAATCATAGTCTCGTCTGAAAAGAGTGTTTATCATAAACAGGCTAGTTTGTCAGTGATTGAGTGCCCAAAACGGCTGATTGTAAGGAATTGTAATCACCTCCAATGACCATGACACTTGTAGGTAGAGAAGTGGAATATTAAGACAAATCATTCAGTGACATTGTCCAACTAGACAGAAGGTTATTTTTTTAAAGATCATGTGAGCTATGTGAAAGTGTTCCTAGGTCACAGGATTCTTATAGACATATTAAGTACATCATGTGTTCCAAACTTATGGACTTTATTATGCCATATTCAACATTAGTAACCAGGCACCCAGACTATCCATGACCAACTAGAAGAAGTCGACCCCTGGCCGGAGTGACGCTTCATTTGGTGAGGTCCCTCTGACTTGCTGTGTTGTGTTGTGGTATGGCCGGACACTATGATGAAAGATCCTGAACTTACTGGTCTCATCTCGCATACACAATAGACTATACTACAGAAGGTCTATACACATACAATGCTCCCATGTGACACTTTTCTTTATTAAATTATTTTATCATTTGTTAGAAGCCAGAGTTGTGTGGGTATAATCTGGAGGAATATGAAGAGGTGTATTGTCCCGTGGTAAGAAGAGGGAGAGATTGTGATTCAGAGACTGAAGGGGTTATGTAGACAAAGATCAATTAGATTCCAAGGCTGATGATATAGAATTAAAAGAGTGTGCTTGTAGATTCCTCTCACCCAAGGTAGAAACTGACAACATTAATGGGGGATCACACGTGATGGTGACATTACATTAATGATGGTGACATTACATTAAAGGTGGTGACATTACATTAATGAGGGTAAAGCCCGAATGGTAAGGATCCAGCTAGGGTGAATATTGATACGTGTTAAGACACATATCATCCCTGTTCACACCTTACAAGTCTACATAGGTCTTTGATCCTAATTCTACTCTGGTCATTGAAAGATTGTTTTTTGGTGTGTTGTGTGGTGTCATATATAGATCAGTTTTAAATATTGTGTATCTATATATTGCCTTGGGGACCTTACAATCAACCTGCTGACTCACCTTCTCTAAATATGGCCACTCAAAAAATAGATATGGCAGAACTGAGGGCAAGGGGTGAAGGAATGGGCTTGTCGGGTCCTGCACTATCAGAGTTTATACAAGGGGTGGAAAGAGATTTCCGTCAGGCAGAAAGAGAAGATCGAAAGGCTGAGTTGGAGCTAAAAAAGATGGAGTTGGAAACCAAAAGAATAGAGGCTGAGCAATCCACTAAAAAGTTGGAACTCGAAGCTGAGCAAGCTGCTAAGAGATTTGAAGCTGAGCAAGTTGCTAAGAGATTCGAAGCTGAGCAAGTTGCTAAGAGACTCGAAGCTGAGCAAGCTGCTAAGAGATTAGAAGCTGAGCAAGAAGCTCAGAAAAGAGAGCATGAGTACCAAATGTGGGAACTTGAGCTCAAGGCACAATCTAAGGGTGAAACTGACAGGGCTGTAGGAGGATCCTCTACCAATGGTTCACCCACCATGAGTGGACATAGTTACCATACCATGAAGTTTCCTTTGGCTGTCTATGATGTCTTGATATTCAAGGAGAGTCCTTTCTTTGCACTCTCTGTTACTACAATGTCCAACAATTGTTGTAGATCTGTTGCATTATCCACTATCAATACTGTGTCATCTGCATAGCGTATATTATTTATATTATAACCTCCAAATATTATTCCTGGTTTTTCTTTCATCTCTCTAATTATTACTTCACTATAGAGGGAGAATAGATCATGTGACAAAACACATCCCTGTCTTACTCCCAACTTTATGTGATCATAATTTCCTTCTTTATTTCCTATTTTAATTGCTGCTGTTTGGTTCCACTGCTATAAATATCATTCAACATTTTGGTTAATATATCTACTCCAAATTCTCCCAATACATCTAATTCTTCTATTGTGATTCCATCTGGCCCAGCTGATTTTCCTTTCTTCATATGCTTGATAGCGTCATCAACTTCTTCTTTTAAAATAGGTGGACCTTCTAAGTTACTTTCTTCTGTTAATTCTGCCCTTTTCCCATCATATAAGTCTCTTATATACTCATTCTATCTCATCATCATAGCATCTTCCTCCAATAATATATTTCCTGTTTTTGATGATTAAAATGCACATGAGTAGGGAATGTATTTTCTGATTTACCCTCATGTATTTATTTGCATGTAATAAATGTGCCAATGATGACTACATAAACAGCTGTTGGAGAAGCTTTCAGTAACAACAATGTGTTATAATTGTATGACCACACTTTATCAGCAGGATCTGTGGTAGCACACTGGCTAGCATGGGGCCATGCCCAGGGTCATGTGTTCAAATCTTCCATCGAGGCTGGAGTTTTTTTTATTAACTGACCTGACCACCAGGCTAACCCAGTTTATTGTGGGTACCAGTAACTTTCCCTGGAAGTCAAGGCAGCTGACCTGATACTGACCACATCTGCACAGAGTGCCAGTTGGTCTAAAATATGGGACCTGAGATATAAACTCAGAATGTCTATAGGGATCCTTTATGGTTAATTACTATGATAATAAAACACATACGTGTGTGTACGTACGTACGTGCATACATGTGTGCATGCGTGTGTGTGTGTGTGATAGAGACAGAATGAGAAAAACAGATAAATAGAGATGGAGAGAAAGGAGAGACAGAGGGATGGAGGGGGGGGGGGGGGGGGAGAAAGAGAGAGAGAGAGAGAGACTATAACACACACCTTCTCATACTGTAAACAACCACATTATCACACAAAACAAAGGCATTTCACTAACCTAATGCATTCCTTCTGGCGGTAACATTCGCTGTGACCTGATGCCATGCTGAACTAACTTGTGCAGCTCCATAGAACAATGTTGTGGTAGGAAGAATGAACGTGTTTGCAGTTTCTGTGCATGTACAGCTGAAATGTTTACCTTCTTGAACACTTGACTCCGAGCACTCCAGTGTCACAATGGGATCAGCTGTGGGTGATATGTGAATGCTATTACATTTGAAAAAGCATTTTTCAATTCATACTAAACAAAGTAAAAATGATATAGCAAATACACACAAACACAGACATCACGCATGTTTGTTCACTTTGAATTATTGCATCAGTGTTAACCACTTTCCAGTGTGCTATATGCTGTTGCAATCTTTCATAAAATCCAATCTGTCATTAGAACATATATGTGTTGCCATGGATCAGTTGTTGCACTTCAAACTCTGTGCGGCCCACTGCTCATTCTCTGCACTCATGACCCAGTGTTACTATTACCTTGTGCCAGTCCGATATGTCTTCTGGTACTTTTACCCACCCCTTTTCACACTTAATGATCTCTATATCACACACCTGATTGATATATAATTCTGCCTGTGCCATCCAGAACCTGCCTCTTCTCAGTCTGTGACCCTTGACCATATCCATGGCTTCATGCAGGGGGTGATCCCTGTCTTCAGTGACTCTCAGGTACCATTTGGCTTGAATGTCCTTGTGCCTGTCCGCAATTGTTGGTAGTGCAAGAATATGCCTCATGCATATAATTGGTGTGTTTCTCCTGCCTAGTGAATGTCATGAATAATTCTTCATCTTCTGTTACCTCCAGTGACCACAACACTTTGTGAAATAAACAAATTAGATCTATTACATTTTCCATGCTATTACTGAGAGTGTGTTTGCCTGTCCACCTGCCTAAACAGCAAAAAAATGCAGCTGTCATTTGAAAACATGCTGGAAGACCACCACAAGTCCAATGCTGCAGCCAAACAGGATGTGGAAACAGAGTGGAGAGCCCTAACGGACATAATTTACAACAGTGCTAAGGAAATTCTGGGTCCATCCCCCGAAAGAATAAAGACTGGTTTGATGAAAATTCTGAAGACTTCAACCAGTTCTCCACAAGGCACATTTGAATGACCCGAAGTCAACATAAAAAAAAAAAAAAAGATGCCACCAATAACATCCGGAGAGTAGTGCAGCAGAAGCTTTGGCACATGTGGGACTCCTGGCTGAGCAACAAAGCTGATGAGATTCAAGGCCTTGTTAACAGACATGATATGAAACACTTCTATGACTCACTGAAAGCAGTGTATGGTCCTACATCACCAAGCATCATCACCTTGTTCCAAATCTCAAAAGTCCTTTAACGTTCCAAGGTCGATGTCCAAATAAGTCAGTCCGAATTCGAGGCTCATTTATCTGTTTCGTAACAAAATGGTTTTTACAAAGGTGGGGATGTTAACCCCACGCTTCAACCTCCATCCTGGAGGACCAGGGTGTTTCTCTTTGTCTGTTCTCTACCCTTTGACCTGTCCAGCTTAGCTCTCAGGGTCATTGAGAAACTCAAACTCCCCCACCACGTCAAGGTGGAAACACCATCATATGACTGTCCATGAAAATTTGTCCAAATAGTGTGGCTATTTCATGATGGTATGCAGGCAAGAGTTCAGGAAAAAGTTGAGCTGTCAGAGCCTGTTCCTGCCATCAATGGAGTGAAGCAAGGCTGTGTCCTGGCACCAACACCGTTCAGCCTCATGTTTTCAGCTATGCTGATGAATGCCTTCGAGAACAACAACATTGGTATAAACATCAACTACCGCATGGATGGAAAGTATCTCAGAAGGCTGAAAGCTAAAGCCAAAACTAACAGCGACACCGTCAGAGACTGTACAAGAATGCATGGGACAGAAATGGAATAAGCCTGCAAACAAAGCTGAAAGTCTATAAAGCAGTCATATCATCTACACTGCTATATGCTGTGTGAAACCTGGACTGTTTATCAGCGAACACTAGGAAATTAAACCACTTCCACACAGTTTGCCTTAGGAAGCTATTGGAGATTAAATGGCAAGACAAGATCCCAGACACTGAAGTCCTAGAAAGAGCATCCATGCCCAGTATCCAGTATCTACTAATGAAGAATCAGATTCACTGGGCTGGTCACTTGACTCGCATGCCAGATCACAGGCTCCCTAAGCAAATTATTTATGGCAAGCTGCGTTATGGTAAATGCTTCCAGGGCTCCAGAAGAAACACTTTCAAGACACTCTGAAGATCTAACTAAAAGCTTTTGGAATTCATCATGACACTTAGGAAACTGCTGCCAATGACCAAAATTCGTGGCGCACATAATTTCGCAGGGGTGCAGTCTCCAAACAATCTGGTGGGATTCCTAGGGATCTCCAACCCCAGGGTGAATGAATGATTATAGTTCCCCCGCTTATTCTTTTGCCGTGCTGTTTTATTATCCGAAGATGATAGTCACAAAAACGTCTCCTCGAGGGCTTTCCATGGAATGTGGTAGGGCTCTTGAACCATTGGCATGTAGGCATGCTATGTATATGAAGTCTTCCCCTCTAATTCACAGACCATTTTCTATAGAGTTTTCATACAACGACCACAAACTGGCTTTCTGGTACCGACCTTGCAGAACATACACTCCGCCCGCATATGGTGGTTGCAATAGAGCCCAAGGCATGGGCATTCACATCGCAGTGAGCCGAGCTTAAACCATGCACACCTATTCATCTTGGTATTGTGATTGGTCCTCTAGTTCATATTGAGGATCTAGCTTCAGCCCTTTATAGAGTAGCAGCTTGATACCTGTCATCTTTTCAAACTTCCAAACCATCCTATGAAGCGCGTCTAGTGTGCAACGCTCACACATCTCATAAGGTTTCCTAACTCCACTCTCACAGCATATGCACTCTTCTAGCACCCGACCCCGCTTGGCCTGAGCATTGTGTCGAGAACAATAAAGGCCGATGCATGGATGGCCGCAATGAAGCTCTGTGCTGAGCTTCGGCCACTCACACCCGTAGGTTTCCATCTATATACCAAAGGGTTACATTCTAAGAGACCCCCACCCGAACGGTGGTATCTTTCACTTGCGGTGATGTATTACAATGAGACGACGCCCCCTACGCGACTCGCTCACTCTTCGGTAGTTTCAGCAACCTTCTGTGGGGGTGGTAGTGTGTCCACTCTCCTTGGGCATTCCTCCAACATCGGCCTATCTCACACTGGCGCATTGGCCCCAATCGTAGCCACTGACTGGTGTTCATGGTGTGTTACCCCATACATGCTATAGCTCTAAGTGGTATTCCGCAGATACACTCTAAATCAGCGGCCCGGTCTCTCGCAGGCGCCTGTAGGAGGCCCGTGTGCTCTCGCGTGCGTGCGCCCTGGGGCCCTGGAGGCGGGGTCCCTGGGGGTGTTGTTTTGGCTTCCCTTCTCTACCATCCCCCGTTATACTCCAAAGACCCAATTGACACCTACTAGAATAGTGGGTGTGTCTGTGTGCGTGTGTGTATGCATGTGAGTGCATGCATGTGTGTGTGTTTGCATGCATACACAGGTGATCCCAGGTATATAGGAATGTATATGTGTTTAAAATCCTAGGGTTTGAGACTAGGATCAATCACAAGACATGTTTCCTCTGCAGTTTCTGTGATGGATGAGAGCTCTGGGATTAGTAATGTTCTGCTTTCTTTTAATTCATGACATAATTATAAAGACAGTTACGCCACACTGCTTCATCAGATTTGTGGCTTAGTTCATCCAGTTTCAACAAGTCTTTATTCAGGTTTGACTTTGACAGTCTCCAGTCTACCTACATGTTGGAAGGTTTTTGTCTCACTTCCTCTGGTCCCTATCCCTTTAATTAATTGTTTAACATGGGAGACACTACCAGTGGCTATGCTACCAACGGCATAACTCTTGGGGTCAATGGAACATACAGCCTCATTACCACTTAAAGGTGGAGACAAATGAGACATTTGTAGAACAATGAGTCAAGCTGAAAAAACATCTGATGGCTTCAGAAATGTGGTTTCTGAGGAAAATGCAAAGATTACCATGGAGAGACAGAAAAACCAATGACCAAGTACTACAGGAGACAAATGAAAATTGTAAAATGATTAGAGAAATTAGGCGTAGACAGTCAACATTTTTTGGACATGTTATGAGAAGAAGTGGATTGGAGAACTTAGTGACAACTGGCAATATTGAAGGGAACAGACCAAGGGGAAGACTAAGAAGAAAATACCTGGATGGTATGGTCATACCACATGGCATGGTCAAGACAGGAACACTGAGCTGATCCATGACTCTAGTGATCAAGTGAAATGGCGAGTTATGACCGTCCACGATTTCCAGCATGGCACATGATTGATTGAGACTGTCTATTGGTGTCTACAGAATTTATATTCACTCAGTCTTTAGAAAATACATTGAGTTAGTTGTATGACCATTATAATAACACATATTACTGTGGTAGGTGGTTTAGAAACAATATGTGCACATCAGTGACCATTATGAACATGTTTAAGTGTGCCTACTGGCAGATACCATGAAACATATAATTATGACAAGAGTAAATGTTAACCAAGTAGTTAACAATGGTTTCCAGGACTTTTAGGACAGATTATTAAGAATTATTATGTGCAAGAAATTATTTCTGGAACACTCTTATGTGTAAATCACTAATACAGTTTAATCTGGAATTAAAGCATTATTATCATATGAAATACCTTAGTCACATGTGTTATTGAAAAACAAAAATTATACATATTTTAGCAAATGTAAAATACATAACAATTGCATCCTGAAATTATCCAGCATGAAACAATCTATTATACCTATTGGTAACATCTCGCATATCAGAACATATAAGCAACTAGAAACAGACCTGCAAAGTTCAAAAGAGAAATTTGCAAATAAATGTGCACAATAGTGCACTTTAAGGTAAAGAAACAGGGGACTACTAAAACAAAACACTGACAGAACATACAATATCACTTATTTTAAAGAAAAGGGAATTCTAATGTGTAGAGATCTTTGCAGTTTGGTAGAATTGAAATTGTCTTGAGGAAAAATCCCTGCATAATCCCTCTACTAGTGACTTCCTATTGTCATGAAACTCAACCACATTAACACAGATGGTGGCAATATAACAGTAGCTGCGAAAATATAACTTACTACACATTTAATTGTATTCAATTAATTGCTAACGATGAAATTAAAACTAAGTGCATGTTAAATTATACTGACACAAGGTAAGCATATACTTACCTACATATTTTGGAGATGTTTGGTTGCTATAATTCCCATAAACTGTGTCATTGCCTTGTCCTGTGACATTTGGGTATGCCCGAAGTTGAAACTGATGTTTTCCACGTGAGAAGTTCTGTGCTGGAATCGTGAAATTACACCTTTGATTGAAGTAGCTATGGTTTCCAGTTCCAGTCAAGTTGTTATATTCTACCATGATTTTCTGTATTATGCGGCTCTCTGTGTCCTGTCAACATGAAACACAGTTACAACTGATGCTGACTAAAGATAAACTGACATTCATTTGCATAAATATTAGTCACAGAACTCACCACTACATAATTTTATCAAGTCAGCTTGCCTGATCAGTGTAAGTCATTCTCAATAATAAATTTACAATTGCAACCTATCATTAGAATCCAATATTTAACATTTATACTTTACAGAATAATTTACACTTACAACATTTTCTTTTTGAAACACCCTATCTTTATTAGAATATATATATATATATATATATATATATATATATATATATATATATATATATATATATATATATATATATATATATATATATATTCTAGTAAAGATAGGGTGTTTCAAAAAGGATAATGTAGTTTTAAGGTAATTTGTTTGGTAATTGGAAACATAAGAATGCTTTATTATTATCAGAAGACAGGTCAAAAATGTGTAAAAAACAGTATTTTAGTCGGTAATCGTACAAACTTGGACAGTTTACACATTGTGTGGCACAACAGTAAACATGTGTAAGATTTTCATTTACCAAAACAATACAAATTCAAACCATGACTAATGTGATAGAGAATATTCTGGTGATGACATTCACTGTTACGAATAATTAGCAACATAGCCCACATACATACACATTCACACTGCCCAGTCCAGTCCACCCCCTCCATAGACCATGCATTAGTGCAGTGACTAACACTCTTGTCAAACTGTGATGGGCACTAGGACATGTTTTAGGAAGCAAAGATGGCTGACACAATCATGACCACATGACCTTTTTAGTGCCAACTGGTCTATAGGGCTACCACCATATACCCTTTAACACCGAGATGATAGTGTATAGTCAGGGTAAGGATAGAGAGCAGGTTTCTGTGGAACTGCAAACCGAACTTAATCGCATAAGTACTTGGTGTGCTGAAGCTGGGGCAATAGTTGCCATACATCTACTTTGTACTGGCTCGTTACAGATGCTGGACACCAACACGGAAAACCATCACATGTAGGACGTGGAAGAGAGTCAAAACTTAGCGTCCTTGTGCAAACAACAAGTTTATTCATAGAGTTTTATCAGCCAGCCATTCACCGCCCTCATGCTCAAATAACAGAAGAGGGTAGAGGGCGCCATATATTTAGTTGCGAATTTGCTGGTCTTACTATTTAAATATATTTATATCTTGTGTCAGCCCAATCGTCTAGAAGAAGTACCTTCTCAAACCACTCCTACAATATAAATGTTAAATGTTAACTAAGGGCCAACTTATGGCAGTCGCTCGCCACTTTGCTGGAGTAACCACAACAGGCCGGTCGGCAGACGAAACTTGAATCACTTTGAACTGCCATCATCTTCACAAAGGCTGTAATATTATAATTTGACGCCCAACATGTGTGCTCAGCTGATAGCAATGTTAACTTGGCTTCTTTGATGATTTCAAATAGCTGCAATCATTTCTTGCGTCTTTCTCACACGACAACCTTGGCTTAATTGAAGACCTCACGTCCGCCGCTCCGTGTCACCGGTTGCGTGTCACGTGATCCGGTGAACTCTTAACTTTTAGAGTTCACTCTGTTTTTATACTGCCAAATGGTTTTCACTTATTCACCCTATCTCCCTCGTATCAGGCTCTCGTAGAGATTAGCTCTATTCTCCTATTCATTATGTACTTGCCTGTTTCTATTGAATATTCATGAACTTCCTATATGAGTTGTTACATGGCAGTATGCCCCCCCCCCTCCCTTTTCAAAATGGTGCAACCATTTTGACAGTATGCATGGTGTATTGACTATTGACATGTAGCAACATCGCTTATGTGGGGTCTCAATCTTATCTGCTCATCTTATCTCATTCCAATACAAATTCTTTACATTCTCATAATAGGATACAATGATCTTTAGATAAACACATCAAAAAATGAAAAGAAAAATAATTGTATATGTCGGACATGCACTTCCTAGTCCCTACTTGGACGGCGTGTATGGGCAGTCTCTTTTGTTTCAGAGTACTGACACGTAACTGCGCAATGAGTTTCAAAACGTCCCCTGGGCATCCCCATGTCGTTCCTCATTCATGCTTAAGCATGAGCATCCTCATCCTTCCACAAGCCCTTATGCCCTGGATGAAGGTACGTGTGTGTTTAAGAGGAATCATTATCCTCTCTATCATGGATGTTTTTCCTGTATGTGGAACCATTGTATATGATTTAAGACCTATTTCTCTCTGTTGTCTCAGATATCTTGTCAATATGTGTTACCGTTTGATGATCCCATGATCATCATATTTGAGATGTGGGGGTTTGCTGCCTTAGTATCTCTCTAGGTTTCTTTATTCTAGATTTGTAGGCTCGACATAGTTTCTCTGTTCCTTTTCTCTTTGACCCTTTGATATTCAATACTCTTATCCTCTTTACTGACTCTCTAGATGATATTTTGTGCCTGTACATTCATGTTCATGTACCTACTAATATTCACCAATGTAGATGCTGAGGTGAGTGTATACACACCTATTAATATGCATATCAATATCAGTCTATGTTCAACAACATCAAAAATTGTTGAATACATATATAGTAAAGTTATGAATTCATATTCACTTTCTATATTGCCAGTATTCCTTTCATACACTCTTTTTCTCATTTCCATTCTGTCAATCTTTCATTCTGATAGATAATGCATTATTATTATAATTCCCAAGAGTATTTAAGCATAAATGACAAATTTCATTTATCCATACGAAATCTATGGACAGATACTATTCATTCATTGAAAATGAAAAACCGAATGCAGTATCTGAATACTGCGATGCTGTGTGCATCACCCATTGCATTAATGACCTTATCTTTTCATGCTTCCTTACTCTCCCATTCCGTTATGAACCCGTGATTGTGTTATCCTGTTGTTTCGATGTTTTGTGATTTGTTGTATTCACATTGTGATGTTATGTGTGTTAGTTGTTGTTAAACACTGTATTGCGTTCTGACTGTAGTGTTCTATCTATATGTGATGATGTGGATCTGTAATGTAATATTCTTTAAATGTTTCTACCCAAGTCTTTATTTGTGTATCATTTTCTATCATGATAAGTGATTATTATTTCATTGGATATTACTATCTTAGATACTGTCATACTCAGATGATGGATGAGTGATGGATAGATGACATTTATCTTGGACTATTACATGATCATTCAGTTGGTGATGTGATGATTAGTTGTTTATTAACATGGATGGATGACAATGAAATTTCTAAATTAACTTTCCTGTGCCTTGTGTTGGTGATGTCTGGTGTAGCAGTTTCACAGACTATGTTCCGTTTGTGTAGTGGCCTTCTGAGATGTCTTCATGTTCCTTTGGTCTATCAGCCTACTAGTTCTGCTTTCTCTAGCACAAACTTCTGCTAGATCACTCGGTTATGTAGGGTTCATCTTTATCGCTCATCATTCACACAATCTGGCAATTTACAAAATGTGAAAAATATGTACATATCTGAAATAACGTATCTTAATTCAGGAAAATAAATTGTCAAATTGTTTGATGCCAATTGTAAACATTTTGTTCAGAAATTCATAAATTTTGAATTTATATACGGAGCACTTTGTAACTCCATTTTGACAGTTATACAAACAGACCGGTACAGTTATACAGTCATTAGTTGATGTTATCTACAGTCTGCTGAGCAAGTCTGCTAAGTTGTTGTCTTTTCCTGGAATGTGACATATGTCAAAGTCATAGTCTTGTAGTAGAAGTGACCATCTGTGTATTCATGAATTCTTCGGATGTCCTTATGTAAAGATTTTCAGAGGTTTATTGTCCGAAAGTACTAAGAATTTCTTTCCGAGTAGGTATTTAGAAAATGTGTTGATGCTTTCTATAAGAGCAAGAGCTTCAAATTCAGTCACAGCATATTTATTTTGTGCGTCAGACAGTTTTTTGCTATAGTACAGGACAGGATGTAGTCGTCCTTCATGATGTTGCAGTAAGATAGTTGATATTGCATAAGAACTTGCATCCGTCTGTACTATGAAATCTGTTGTTATGTCTGGTAAAAAAGGGTTGGTTGGTTACTGAACAAATCTTAATCTATTCTAGAAATTCGTTATGTTTGTCTGTCAGTACTATTTTTGTAGGTTGTCCATTCTTAAGTAGTTCTGAAAAAGTAGCTGTCATGTCAGAGGGGTCTGGGATGATAGTCGTTTATCTGTCCCAACACACCCCTGAATTGTTTTTTCTTGGTGTTGGTAGCTTTAATAATTTACAATTCTGATAACGAAACTTGGGCGTGTTTTCCACATTATTTCTTATTAATAAACAGGACAATGGGGAGTAAAATACATTTTACATTTTGTTGACTAATCACCTTTCTTGAACTTGTAATATGTCTTTTCTGAATTTATGTTTCTAATTGTATGTGTTGGGTTTGTTGACTCAAAAAATGTCAGAGTTGTAAGACAGATGTATGTTGCAGAAAATAGTTGAAATAGTAGGGTAAGTATTACTATTCTTAAGGAGGTGCCCACGAGTTTAAACTGCTTTCTGTGTTCACACTTTACTGTATACAACCATGTTATGATGTATTCCCTGGTGTGTGAATACATGTGTTTAACCGCCCATTCGATACAGTTAACTGCCCATTCATCATGGGTGATGTTTACAGTTATTAGCATTAAATGTGCAATATGAACCTGGCATTTAACTTCAATTATGGGGTGTTATTGAATTTATTTGTTGTTTATCAGTAAAATTTAATTTAGTCTTTCCTGATGTTGTGAGTTTTAATTTATATTTCTGTGTTATTTGTTGGTTCGTTTGGATGATTTCATTTGGAGATGAAAGACTCTCTGTATTTATTTGATTATGTTGTTCAAACACAGTTGATCTTTGTAAAACTCAAGGCGTTGTAGTTTTGGTAACCATTAGAGTGAACCCTGTCTGTTGACCTGGATAAAGTATTAGCTCCGTTATGCAAGACTTATAGCTTGTGCCAATACCTTGCTTATCCTGTCTGGATGAGTTAACTTGGTGGAAAACTGATCGTAATGTTATGTCGTGTTTATGTTGTGCAGCACAGTCTTTTGTCCATGTTAGTGGTTGTTGTCTGTTGTCTGTATTTGTGTCAGTCGTGGTAACCTGTGGTGTGACCTGTTCATCTTTCTCTGCTATACCTTTGAGTTGCCTTCTTGTACATGCGTTAGTTGGCATACACCTCATTTCCCACTGTATTGCTTCTTCTTCTGTACAATCTATTACATGTGGGATGTTACCAATCATCAAACCTGCACATGGGTTAGGCAATACCGCTGCGCAGAGTCTTTCTTCATAATAGGGACATTTTATGGAGACCCATGCGATATCATATATCTCTACCATTCCTCCAAACGTTCTGCAGGTAACACTACTGCCTGTGTAGTCTTTCCTATCTACTAGTCTCTGGTCTACCCCTACTAATGGATGCGCCAGTGTCTCTGACACACGTTGTTGGCGATCCATTAACCCATGCTTGGTGAATCTTGTGAGTGCCATTTTGGATACTAACTGCATTAGCTTCATGTATCTGCACGCTATGGCCACACACTAGGTTGCCGTGTTTGTGAAAGTCTCTACAAGTGTCGCACTGTTTGTTGCCAGGGACTGTCTCTACTGTGAGTGCATTTGTGTCTTCAAACTCGTCAGCATCACTACTGGTGATTACATAAGCAGTGCTGGCTTCTTTCCATCCCTGTCTTATTTTACACTGCCTGGCTATATGCCTGAAACTGTTACATACAAAACATTTCAGGTTGTCTTTGTAGTGGGCATATTTGTTTATTTTCTGTGCTGTTGAATATTTAATGTAAGAGTCATAGTTAGGGTTCTTGTCGCACATTTCAAGCGATCCGTGTTGTCTCTTACAATGTGGGCATTGCACTATATACCCCTTTTTGGTCTTATATGGATCTCTTTGCGGGTTGTTTCTTGTATAGTACGACCCTCTACCTCGCCACTGTTGAGGATATGGTTGACCTCTGTTTGCTGCACTGTTGTATCTTTGACCAGAGAATCTGGCAGCCGCCCCTATAGCTAAATCAGGTTGTGCCCCCTCAGCAAAAATATCCCTGTGGGCATTGTAATAGTCTTCACCTTTGGACTCCATTTCAGGCAATGATGTACATTTATTCTCGATCAGGAACGTGGACATGGCTTCTGGCACAGATGATATTAACTTGTCCCTCAACATGAGGTCTCTTAATTTATTGAAGTCAGAGCCTACATTGGCTGATTTTAGCCATTTGTCAAAAATTTATTGTTTCAGAAGCATAATCTAAGAAGGTCTGATTTGTGTTTGGTGCCAGAGCCTTATATGCTGTACGCAAACCTGCTTGGTCAAGAGCAAAATGTGCTAATACCCGTTCTTTGATGTATTGATAATTTGTTCTGAGGTACGATCCCTATGACCTTCAAAGGTTCGAGGGCTAAATGTAAGAGTATTGCCCACTCCTCAGCCGGCACATTATAATGATTCATAAGAACCTCAAAGTTTGTTAAACAGGCTGATATGGAATCGCTTTGGGAAAAGTTCCTGATGATGCCATGGTATCTTTTAATGGGGTCCAAAGTTTTCGCTGCTAATTTAGCTTGGGCTATTTCAGCCTCTATATCTTTCTCGAGTGTTTTCACCTGTAAATTACCCTCTAATTCTTTTTCTTTCATTACTAGCTTGGCTGCCAGCTTATCATTTTCAAAGGCTAACTTGTCTTCTTCTTGTTTAATTTCTCCTTTTCTAGAGCAAACTCTCCCCCTTTAGTTTCTCTCTCTAGCGTAAGTTCTTTGTCTCTTTGTCGCTCTAGAGCTTCTCTGCTTTCTCTTTCTGCTTCCCTGGCTTCCGCTCTTTCTTCTCGCTGCTGTGCCTGTAACTCACTCACCTTTTTCTCAGCCCATGCCAAGAGGTCAGGATTTACTAACCCACATTCCTTGCCCATGGCTAGGAACTCTTGAAGTGACATGGCTAGTTTGTGTGTTATTTACTTAATTAAACACTAATGTATGTATATGTGTATGCACCAATTGGTTGTGAAAGTGTGCAGAAGGTGGTGTAATTGTGTCCAATTCCACTGAGATATTTAGTAAGATATTACTTGTTGTTCTTGGATGGTTTCTCGGTAGACAAGTGGTGTTCTATGTCTTCAGTTGGTGTGAATTCCCCTGCGACCAGTGATGCTGTGGGTGTGTAACGCTGTTGTGGTGTTACACTGTCGATACTATTCAACAACACAGGACAACGATAACTCCTATCATAAATATTTACTAAATATAACGCAGACAATGTTGATTTGCACTCTGGAAAGAGACACTGAAAACGTATAGACACGACGTATATATGCAACAATAACAAAACAATACAGCTTTCTATGCAGCAGTCACATTTATAGAATAATTATCACAGATAATTCGGCTACTGCTTAGAAAAGAACATACTTTTGTGTTTAAATAGTATTCACACAACAAGGTAACCCAACCAACCACCTGCTAATACTTAAGACGTAGACATACACTCCATGGAGGAAAGTGCCCGAACATAACTAGTCTGAACTGGACAAAATGAAAACAATCACAAACAGACAACTTGACTGGCCTGTTTATGAGTCTGGCGTTGACGTTGACTGTCTGTGGTGGTTCGGTACCTCTCTCCTGGCTTTAGGACTGCTTGCGAGTTGATTCCAGAAAATTGTGAAAGTTTGACTCCTGATCCTCAAATGATGCGGTGTTGACTCTTTGCATACTACTACTTTGGTATCCTGACGCCATCTGATTTTACGAGGAATTTCATCATCGATGTGTTGATTACGAATGTCAATGTAAGGACTGTTTACTGCTGTGGATTACTTTTCTTCCCTTTAGATGATGGGGCTTCTCCGCTGTTATTATTTTCTTATTTTTGGCGTTAATTTCCTACGGCCGGATAATGTTCGTAATCTTGGACACTATGGGCGTTAAGTTCCTGTTGACTGTCCCGTTTAATTCAATTCAGCAGAAGACTACTCTTGAGTGGTAGACATTTGTAGCATAACATATCACAGTACTGATGACACAAACGTGGTCACAGCCAAGGTTGTTCATCTTGATAATAATTGTTGTGTGTGAGCAGCTGTTGCAATTGTTACTTTGCATCTTTTGAAAATGAAAGCTTGTTATTTCAATTTACAATCAGTCATGGTGCCGAAAGTGACCTTCACTGTTGTTGTTCGTCCTGTTTTTCGTGTCTAAGAGCCACCCAAGAGTGCCATACATCTACTTTGTACTGGTTCATTACAGATGCTGGACACCAACACGGAGAGACACATAGTATGCTTTCATGCATAACCACTTCTAACTGGCATGGGAACTATCACCCCAGTGTCAGAAGAAGTAAATAAAGGTAATGACAGAAGAGGTGAGAAGGAATAAACAGGTACAGTAACCAAGCAGACTAAAACAATTGAGGCAGCACTGATTGGTAACATGAGTTATTATGAATAAGATGAACAATCATCCTGTTCTGTTCTATTGCTATTTAGGATCAGATATGCTTGGTGCATTCCATCATTAACTCTCCATCACTCATCTACTAGCCTTGTCATTCACTGTGTCTGTGTCCTCTGTGAGAACATCAGCAAACAGATCAATATGTACAAGAGCAGAAGAAGGGGTAGCTTGCCAGATAAATTGCTGTCTGATACCAGTACAAAGAAGAGACACTGTAGCTCTTGACTTGTAGGTACTTCCTGAATCTGCTACCTTCTGTCTGTAGCCCTTTTCATTCTTGTCAACTGGAGAATTATCATCCATTGAACAGATATAAATAGGATCACCATGTTTATTCACCTCAGGTGAGGAAGACGGTGCTTGCAGATTATGATCACTGGGATCTGCAGATTATCACAAGATCTGTAGATCATTACCAAGATTCTGCAGATTATTATCACTGGGATCTGTAGATCATTACCAAGATTCTGCAGATCATTACCAAGATTCTGCAGATTATTATAACAAGATTCTGTAGATCATTACCAAGATTCTGCAGATCATTACCAACATTACTGCAGATTATTATCACAAGATCTGTAGATCATTACCAACATTACTGCAGATTATTATCACAAGATCTGTAGATCATTACCAAGATTATGCAGATTATCACCCAGGGATCTGTAAAGTATTACCAGAACCTGCAGATTATCACATGATTCTGTATATTGTTACTGGGACCTACAGATTACCCCAATGATTCTGTATATTATCTCAAAGACCTGCATATTATTACAAAAATACTGTAGATTATCACAAAGATTCTGCAGATTAACTTAGAAATATGGCAGAGATCTTTTCAGCATTTAATCAATGAAGTAACTTGATTCCACTCAGTGAACCTTTGTTAAATTGAGCACAATGAAAAACTTCTATAGACAGAGAGTGGTTATGAACATCTCTAAGTCTTATTGTGTGTAGAGACTTTTTAGGTTTACAAACATTTTCGCTTATTCCAAAGAAGATTCACAAATACAATCTAGTGTAGCTCAGAAACAAGTTAGGACGAACAGTGGATAGGCACAGTAGCAAAATGACTGAGATCATCAATAGATCTACTGAGAGTTCCATGTTCCATTGTGAACTTCTGAACATTATCTCATGACTAATAATTGAATTTCATGTGTTCATATTTGCTTTACTGGCTTTAATTCCACAGCGTTTTATTTAATAAACATACTTCAGTTTTCCTTCCTTTTTTTGTTGAGTACATTGTGATGTGACAAAACTTTTTATATGTGTAGTTAATTTAATTACTTCACATATTTTGTAGAATTTGGAACGAAAGGTGGCTGGGTAAACACTAATAGACAGCAACGTCCTGTTCTATTGTAAACTCCCAGGTTCCAGATTACTCAGAGAAGAGATTTTAAATTATATAAATTTCCTTGTACTCATTTCACCTGAAAGGGAAAATGAATACAGGTAAGGGTTCACGAGCTAAATAAGAATCTCTTTTCGGGAAGGAAAGTATTGGAGGGAAGTCATTAACATTCCGGGGAAACCCCTAGATTTCCAGAGCTAATATGGGGCACTTTGGCTTCCAAGGACCCATCCCCTCCAGACGAAATTAGTCCCATCCTCTTAGCTTAACTTCATTGTGGGGTGGGCAAGGTGGGTACTGCTTCCTAAACCACAGCCAGCCACCTTTGATTGAAAAACCAGCTGACAGATTAGCACAAATGATTTGTTATCTCTTTCCAGTTGCTCCAACAACCGGGAAAAGAAAGGGCTGGAAAAATTTATGAACACAGAATAATACGAGCAATGTGCCACAGTAAGTGTAAGTAAAAGAGTGTTGAAGTGCTACATAGAACCTGTACTTTTGTATGGATGTGAAGCGTGGACAATGAGAAGACAAGCTGAAAAACATCTGCTGGCTGTGGAAATGTGGTTTCTGAGGAAAATGCAAAGAATACCATGGACAGACAGAAAAACCAATGAACAAGTCCTTCAAGAAACAAATGAAGATCGTAAACTGATTAGAGACAGTAGACGTTGACAGTCAACATTTTTTGGGAATGTCATGAGAAAAAATGAATTGGAGAACATGGTAACAACTGGCAAGATCAAAGGAAGGAACCAAGGGAAGACTGAGAAGTAAATACCTGGATGGCTTGGTGACGTGGCATGGTCAAGACAGAAACATGGAGCTGATTCATGACTTTGGTGATCAAGTGAGATGGCAAAACATGACCGCCCATGCTTATCAGTATGGCACATGATGGATGAATGGCCACAGTAAAGCTTATAGTTAATAAGGTCAAAATGTATACAAGGACAGACATGTACTATACATCTTATCTTAGGTAAAATGGTCATATAGTAAGAGCAATGGTCAGTAATATTGCTAGTAAACACAGAGAATAACCTACATGACCATGTTAGATGGAGTGCAGATAATTACAGAAGATCAGAAGATAATTACAGAAGATCAAAATCCCTCACACTCCATATTTGAAAGAGGACTTTCAGTAGGATTGGATCTCCCTGACTAGAACTGCAACAATTCCAATCACTGATAGTTGGCTACCACATTGCAAGGCACTAAGTTTCTCTTCACGCCATTCTCTTTTTTTACCCTTTTCTTCCTCTGACTACTTTTTAAAAATCTCCCTTGATTTTAATGTACATTATTTCTTCTGACACCTAAAAGCATGCACTCTGCCATTCCCACCCTGATTTTATAAAATAACTAGCTGACCCTGCCCGGCTTCGCCCAGACCCTGGTGGGGAGCATCTCATTTAATTCATATAAGTAGTCATATAAGTTCCCGTTCCCGTTACCGACTATCTGTCTGTCTGTCTGTCTGTCTGTCTGTCTGACCCGGCCCGACATCGCCCAGCTCCTGGTGTGAAGCATCTCATTTAATTTATATAAGTAGTCATATAAGTTCTCGTTCCCGATGTTATCGCGGACCTCAGAGAGAAGTGTCTATGTAGAAGACCATTTCCTGGACGTACGTATTTTGGGAGGGGGAGGAGGGAGGAGGGAGGAGGAGGAAGAAGAAAAAAAAAATACGACAGTTGGCATCTCTGGAATGAAAGGAAGGCGTGTAGAAAATTTCATCTCAATCGGATGGGCCGTTCGCGAGCGTATAAAGGACATACGGACAGAGATACGGACGCACATCCTTTTTTATATATAAGATATTGTCCATATTGTGAATGAAATTTGTGGTGGATATACATGATCACCCCAGCTGCCAGACAGCCCATTGGGATATACACGATCACCCCAGCTACCATACAGCCTATTGGGATATACACAATTGCCCCAGTTGTCATACAGCTCATCGGGATATACATGATCACCCTATCTGCTATATAGCCCATCAGCACATTCAATCACCTTGTCATAGGGGCCGTTTAACCAACGATTGGTTGTTGTCTGTGTGAGCCAGTGTATACTTCAAGGACAAGCCTCAATGAGGATCGGATCATGTCCGCGTGGCTGTGTGCCCTATATCGCACACATCTAATGGAGGACTTGCTCTGCCAGTGGTTTATATAGAGTAACCTCATCCGTAGTCTAGAGGTTTACCCCAGGAGATTTTGGAGAATCTGAATAAAGTTGGAAAAGCCAGGCTCGCAATAATGCTGTGCAAGTTCCCAGATGAAACAGTCCACAGATCCCAGCTCTCGATCAGGACAGGAAGAAGGTGGAAGGTTAACAATGCAGTCAAGTTGATGCAAAATTTGCTCACGCTAAAGAAAGTAATGGGACACACCTAGTCCAACAGACGGACACACCCAGTCCAACAGACAAGGCTTGGCAACAAAGCGGCACACAGTGGTGTCAAAGATGTGGGCCAAGCAGTGCAGAGACATGGTGGTCAAGGACATTCGTGAAGAAGATGACAATAAAAGAGCGCAGACAGCTGTGCAGCAGTCACAGCAAGGCAATGAGTGTCATGCGAGAGGACTCTAAAGATGCCCCTGTCATGGAACAATATATGGCGCTTGCTGCAATTGCTAATAAGCTTCATTGTCAGATCACTATCTGATGCCTTGCCATCAGCTGCTAACCTATTCAACTGGGGTATATCAGATGATTGACATATCCCCTATGTAGTATCAGGCAGACCAAAAGTAGGATCCAATTTGATAGAGCCAGATACTCACTGTTCACAAAAGCTTTATTATCAAAACTGGTAGTTCTTGTTACACACTTGTGCTTCAGTATTGTACACAGAGCCTAACGGCGCTGCCCGGGCAAAATTTCAAGTTAAAAATCTACCCAAAGTATTTCAGGATCCTCGCCAATGCAACGGAGTTCATGCATTGAGCTGAGTTTCTCCAGACTCAGGTTTGAGGTAGGAGGAAAACAGAGCACTTATGGGTTAAACCGTGTGCCGTGATGTTGATCCAACGACTAAATGACTAAACACAGAGACATTTAAAAAAATGGTGTGTGACTGTAAATTAATTATGTTTTAAAACACACAATGTTACTTACATTAATAAACCATACAAGCTGACAGACTGGCTTTGGGTACACCCCCAGGACTGTGCCAACAACAGCAACCTCATTTGTCTCTGTTTGAAGTTCTGGGTCCAGACATGTCACTATGTCTGGTTTAGCTTAGGAAACAAATAATGGACATGTTTTTATCTTGTTATAGTATTTCATGCTGAAAAGCACACCAATAGCAACAATAACATTGACATAACCCAAAAACATGACTATGCACTCTAAGTAGATTTGAGATGCTGATGCAATTACTCAAATATGTTGTAATGATAAAAAAGAACATACCAAGTTATTTGCCAAGCACCACACCCATGACAACTGCTGTGATCTATCTGGCATAACTTCAACAAATAAGCTCAAATAAAAAACGTCCAGGGTTTGCAGAAGCAATCTAGCAAAGAAGCATCAATGGAACATCAATGAAAGGACTCGAAGGCTGACAATCAAATTGATTAGGCTAAGTTTATTTGCCAACATTCTTGTATTGCATGATCACTCAGCGACTTCATGAAATCAAAATTTGTTTCGACAGTGTCTGTTATTTCCAGACGGGACTGTCATAATAACATTAATTATAAATCATCAACTGTTGACCAGACTAGCTAATAAGAACCATCAAGTTTGTATCGCAGTCCTTCAGTCCTTTAAAAGGTTGCCAAAGTGTCCTTCTGTTGCGACATTCTAAGTTTCATTCTAATATTCTGCATCTGTCAAAATATTTCGTTTGCCATGTAAGATGCCATACTATTCTAGTTCTCCTTTCTAATATGTGTTGGCCATGAGTACGGTTGTCCTGTCAGTAAATTTCTTTGTAAGTTTCCAGACAACTTCAACTTGTTGCTTCTCTGGTTGAGCTCTGTGATCCGACTATTTGTTGTTGTTGACAATTATTCTGACGTATATGTTTTCCATGTCAGGGTCTTGGTTTCTCGTATTGTTTGGTTCGTGACTTTGTTGCGACTATCAGTTTACATCATCTCAGTTGCGCTACTACTTGGCAGCATGCCCCCTCCCCCTTGAAAATGGTGAAACCATTTTTGATTGTAGTCAATTTTATCGCCTGACAAGTAGCAGTTCAACATCGATGAGTCATATGTACATAATCTATTCCTATTACCGCTAACATGATGGACTGGTCTCCTATCAATCACACACAAAATATTTGTAAAAAAAATTATTATATGACGGGCACGCACTCCTGTCTACACCTAAGGTAAACGTCGTGTAGCACCAGCCTATGGGAGGGCTGGGGTAACTAATCTATAATCTATAGTCTTAGTCCCTCAAATGCCAAAACTGGCAAGCTTCCCCAACCAAATTTACAAAACCCGATTGAGGAGACGTATGTGATTGAATGGAACCAATCCCTCTGTATTAGTTTTGGTATATAATATTTAACTATATGACTATTTCGTTTCTGCTATGTCTTTATCGGCTACGTTGACTCTTATTTCTTGTCATCTTTACGTGGTGAGGTCTTCTGCCTTTGTTGCTGACATGTTGTATTACTGTTTTATACTGGCTGTGACGCTAATCTGTCCATACTGACTAATATATATAGACAACTTATATCATAAACCATGCAATGTCTAATTCATCTATGATGTGATAACAAGTGTGGCCTAGTTTACTTGTTATTTGTTATTGGCGATTGTCTTATCTGTAAGAGATATATTAATGACTTACCAGGAATTACACCAATTCATCAATTATTATTGTTTGAAACTAACAAAATCTTAAACATTTAAACAATTCTATCTTATTAATTTAACCTGAAATAGAAAAACATATTAGAAGTAAATTATACCTTTCGTTCAGACATGCAATTCATCTTTTGTATATGTCTGTACTGTTATTCGTATTTGTATGTCTGAAGTGTACATTTATGTATCGCTTGGTTGTATTTAGTAATAACATTATTACGTTATATTTACATTCTTTCCGTGATCTGTGAATGAAAATGTATGAAATGTTAAAATCTATGTGACTGTATAAATACCATGACTCTCTCATAATTTTTGAGATGAATGAAGCATGACTTACAATAACCACATGAATGATATTTAGATGTATGTTTGCGTTAATAATTGTGTCATGATGTAAGATGTTTCGTAAGCATCATGATCATGATGTACGTAAATAAATGAATGAATGATCGCGTCATGACGTATATACACGAATGAATGAATGATTGAGTCATGACGCAAAATCTGCCTTTACATGTTTATGAATGAAGGTGATGTATGAATTTATCTTTGATGTGAAATATGAATATACGTATGCATATATGTATCTTATATTAAAATTACTTAATTAACTCTAAGTATAGTTGACTCCCTGTAGTTCGCAGTTGACTTGAGATTATCAAGCATGATTAGAAAGTGTTCATCAAAAGTTCAACGTATTGTCACACCACAGGCATGCAGGAATACACTCAAATTTACACTGTTTGTCTGAAGAAACAATGTATAGTTCATATTGTCCCAACCCACTTCATACGAAAAATCCGAAAATACTTTCCATGATCTGTCAAGTAATCACATAAGAACAAATCTGTATGTATCTGACATAATCAATATATTACAAATATAAGTTGTTTGTGTGATTAGTCTATATGGGTGTGTAAAAGTGAAATAGATATTCGGCCTGCTGTAATACATGTATCCACGAAGACAATAACAAGAAACAAGATATCTACATCTATCTCTACAATCTACTAAGGATATCTGCAAGGATGTTGACTTTCCCTGGTATATGACAGATGTCGAACTCGTAATCTTGCAAGAGAAGAGCTCATCTGTGTATTCTAGAGTTTCTTGGATGTCCCTCTTTAAAGACTTGCAAGGGTTTGTTGTCTGATAGAACCAGGAATTTTCTACCAAGTAGATATCTAGAGCATTTTCCAATGCTCTCTATCAAAGATAAGGCTTCAAGTTCAGTAGCCGTATATTTCCTCTGCATGTCAGAGAGTTTAGTGCTGAAGTATAGGACAGGATGTAGCTTGCCAAGATGAATTTGACGATTACAAAAGTTGAACATTAGTTAGAAATTGATTTCTTAATTATACCACTCTGCTCAAGTTCGGAAATTTCCGATATAACTTTTTCTGCATAATGAACAGGAATCGAGTATGGCTTTACTTTAACGGGAATATCCGAAAGTAAGATAACCTAATATGTGTCGATGTGTGTCGTGTGTATGCATATATCATTCATACAAGTTGCAAATAATTTAATGCAATATAAGGTAACAGTTTTTTATAAATATATTTTACTTATAAAGGACGCAGGAAGCCAAAGAAGATTGATAAACCAACACAGAACTGGCGTCGTTAGCCGCTACACGTTGCGGGATTTGCTGAGGAGGGGATCCGAGCACTTATGGACTGAATGGTTCGATGTGCAATGAGGATGATCTGTCGACTAACTAACTAACTAAGGTAACAGTTGTTTATATGTCGTAACACACATTTGACTTTCTTCTTGGTGTTGGTAGATGTAAATTGAAAGGATTGTGAGAACCGAAATGAGGTTTGTTATCCATGTCGCTTCTTATTAATGGAATAGAATAAAGAAGTTGTGTTAACTAATACTCTTTTTGACATTTGTATAGTGCCTTTTCTGAGCGTATATTTTCCTCCTCACATGTTAACTTTGTTGACGTGCGCAAAGATATAGTTTTCACTCGTGTGTATAATATATACCATATTTGCTGTAATGGGGTAAGTTTTATATATGTTACGCAAAGACAAGTCAAGTCAATCAGGTAAGCAAAGATAAGTGTAGTTTTTTTTTTTTTGTAATGTTCTTTGCTTTCATTTAACCAGTTTGTAGCATATTTACTTGTTTGTGCACAGCTGTTTGAGACATAATTCTTGAGTTGTGTGCCAATGATTGTAACATCTTTTTTCATCTGTGAGAACATCTTTGTAATATGTTTCTTGACCTTTGCGTAACTGTTTGTAATGGCACAAGTAAAACATTTAATTGTTTGTCAGTATACGTCTGCAACGATGCGATGAACATATGTGAGGGGTTTCTGAATAAATATCAACATATAACAAGTAAATATGGTTATGATGTTCCATTGCCGTTGTTCATGTTGTTTGTTACCAATGTGTGTAACTTTTGTTTTATCTTTGTGTGCTATACAGTCTTGTATGGTTCTAGTGTACCTCCGAATGTTCTGCAAGTAACACTATTACTTGTGTTGTCTCTTTTATTTACTAGTTTGTAATCAATACCTGCAATAGATGCGCTCATGTCTCTAATACACGTCGTTGGCGATCCATTTACCCATGCTTTGTGGATCTTAAGAGTGCCATTCAGGGTGTACACTGCGTTTGCCTCATGTATTTGTCTATTGTGGTAGGATATAAAACTATCATCATCATGACCTTCCTTATCTGGTCTGTTAATGTGATATGACTCTATCATGGCCGCATGTGTGTCTTCTAAATCATCTGAGTCGCTACTAGTATACACGTATGCAGCACTCGCTTCCTTCTACGTCGTCCTCATTGTACAGAGGCATGAGGTGTGCCCAAATGTGCGGCGTGTAACATTTGACACTCATTTTTATACGCATTGTATTTACTGATCTTCTTAGAGGTGAGGTCTTTAAGATACGCCGCATATCCGGGGTGTCGGTCGCACATTTCAAGTGAACAGTGGCTTAGTTTACAATGCGGACACTGTGTGAAATAACCCTTTCTAGGCCTGTCTGATTCTCTGTGTGTTCTGATATGGCCCTCTGTTTCTCTGTTGTGAGAATCTGTTACCTCTACCGTGACCTCTTTCATTATGTACTCTTGCAATTGCACCTATCACAAGCTCTTGTTGAGCACTGTCAGCAAATATTTCATGATGTGCATTATAGAATGACTCTCCCTGTGTCTCCATCTCAGGCATTGATTTACACCTGTTTTCTATGAGGAATGTAGATATCAATTCAGGGACCGATGATAGCAATTTATCACTGAGCATGAGATCACATAACTTTTCAAAGTCTGAATTCACCTCTGCCGCTTTCAACCACTTGTCATACAAAGATGCCATTTCAGCGACGTAGTCAAGGAACATTTGGTTTGACTTAGGTGTGAGGGTCTTGAACTTCGTTCTTAAGCCAGCTTCATCAAGACTGGAATGTGCTAAGACCCTATCTCGAATGTATGTGTGTTGGTCCGTGAATTCTCAGGAATTAACTTTACCACGTTTAAAGGCTCCAGGGCCAAATGACGGTAAAATAAGATAGGCCACATATTTGGAATCTTACAAAACTTGGCCAAGCCTTCAAAATTAGTCACCCATGCACTGATGGAATCGCCTCGCGTAAAGTTCCTGATGATACCCTGGTATCGTTTAATAGGATCTTCTGTTTTCGCTTGCAATTTTGTCTGCGCAATTTCTGCTTCCCTGTCCATCTCCAGAGTCTTGACTTTTAGATTCCCTTCAATTTCCTTGTCTTTCATTAGTATCTCAGCCGCTAGTTTCTCTTTTTCAAATGCAATCCTTTCTTTTTCTGCGGCTAGTTTTTCCCTTTCCAAAGCCAATTCTTTGTCATTCATTTTTCTT
This sequence comes from Cepaea hortensis, assembly GCA_963921405.1. NCBI lineage: Eukaryota > Metazoa > Mollusca > Gastropoda > Stylommatophora > Helicidae > Cepaea > Cepaea hortensis. The sequence goes on from OY992891.1 coordinate 85,413,193, forward strand.
TCAGCTGCAAGTCTTTCCTTTTCAGCTTCCTTGACTGCTGCCCTCTTCTCTCACTGTTGAGTCTGGAACTCCTTAAACTCTTGCTTTGCCCAAGCTCTGAGTTCCTGACCGGTTAATCCGGACTTTTCACCGGTGTCCATAAACTCCTGAAATGTAGTCATGTTATCACAATCCTGTAAATTATATAGCTAAGATATAATATATTTGTATGCGATATGAAATTGAATGAAAGACAGCAAGTAAATGCACCAACAGTGTAAAATAGAATGCAATGCTAACAAAATCAACACTGTTATACAACTGAATTTAAGAGCAATGCGACAAACTTCAGGGGAAACAAGTATTGCCTTAACCCGTTAGGATAGCTATAGATCAGACAAAACTGATATAAAAGTATATTACTGTAGAAATGAGTAGCACCCCACAACACACATAAACTGTTATACAAAATGTGACGCAGACAAACATATCTATTTATCATCTGAAAGAAACATAGAGAACTGATAGAAACAAACAAATAAAACTATAACTAAACAACACGATACTCGACACCTATGATTTTGCCACAAAACTTTCGTTGTGAACTGACAGATGACGGTATGAAACATATCTTTGCGCCAGACAAGAATAATTATCTTGCGCAAGAATAGCCCCTTCCAACCGCCCACGTAATTACGACGCCAGCAATTCGGCCATAGCAACAAGAAATATCAATTTCAACTTTAACAACACCCAAATAGAATCTTAATCCAACACAAACAATTCTACTGGCCTGATTTTGGGTGTGAATAAATAATGCTGCTCTTCTGGTGCTGGTGATGACGCTGCTCCTAAGTTGCAGTAATGTCGTAGGTCGATAAATGGAATAGCGCTGTTGTGTAGATGTATCCCTCCGGCGTAAACAATCAGTGACAAATGGTAGAACTTCTGTGTATCCTGATCCGTGTTAATAATATGTGGTTGACGACTTCATCCTGTATAACAGTTCGGTGTAATTGACGTGGTGAATGACATGTTGTAACATAATGGGCTAGAGTTGGAATATGACGGCAGGTGGCTATCCAATGGCTGGTAACGGATCCAAAATAACAACAGTACAGTGGTGTAAATCTATAACAGCAACGTATTTCAATAGGTGTACTGGCTAACTTTAAAATTCCATGCTTCTGTACGTAGAGACCCCATATTCCTGTGATCTATCTGGCATAACTTCAACAAATAAGCTCAAATAAAAAACGTCCAGGGTTTGCAGAAACAATCCAGCAAAGAAGCATCAACGGAACATCAATGAAAGGACTCGAAGGCTGAAAATCCAATTGATGAGGCTAAGTTTATTTGCCAACATTCTTGTATTGCATGATCACTCAGCGACTTCATGAAATCACAATTTGTTTCGACAGTGTCTGTTATTTCCAGACGGGACTGTCATAATAACATTAATTATAAATCATCAACTGTTGACCAGACTAGCTACTAAGAACTATCAAGTTTGTATCACAGTCCGTCTGTCCTTTAAAAGGTTGCCAAAGTGTCCTTCTGTTGCGACATTCTAAGTTTCATTCTAATATTCTGCATCTGTCAAAATATTTTGTTTGCCATGTAAGATGCCATACTATTCTAGTTCTCCTTTCTAATATGTGTTGGCCATGAGGACGGTTGTCCTGCCAGTAAATTTCTTTGTAAGTTTCCAGACAAATCCAACGTGATGCTTCTCTGGTTGAGCTCTGTGATCCGACTATTTATTGTTATTGACAATTCTTCTGATGTATATGTCTTCCACGTCAGGGTCTTGGTTTCTCATAATGTTTGGTTCACGACTTTGTCACGACTATCAGTTTACGTCATCTCAGTTGCGCTACTACTTGGCAACAACCCATCAAAAAGATTATGGATCCTTCAGAAGCATCCCAGCCCAGGGTGTCTGTAAAGTCCTGTATCAACTCTCAAATTGGTCACCCCTGCCTTCTCTTCCAGATACCACAACTTCTGTTACTGTTCTTTCCAAACCACTGTGATGTTTAATTTGGCTGAATTATTTAATCTTCTGAGACATGTCTTTTATGCTTTGTGCCAAAAATCAATCTTCCAAATTTTAACACATCATGCATGGTACATGTGACTTTTCCCCCCAGTCTCGATTAGCCTTTTTCTTTCACTCTTTACCTCCCACTGGAGTCTAGACACTCAACCAACTCATTCCAAACTGTCCTATTCTTAGCTATCCCATGCAGCCCTGTCTATGTCCTTACCATATTATTCATGTGTCTCTACCTGTCTTCTCCGTATGTTTTTAGGTCTTCCTATACTCCTTTTGCCTGTAGATTCCAGACACAGTTATACTATTTGCAGGCTTTCTCAATGTATGCCCTACCCAGTGCCAGCGTCTTTCTGCACATTTTGATTCACCAGTATATAATCACTTAATGAATAAATAAGTCACCTATTTATTCATATCCTTATATAATCTGTGCAGTGTTATCAATGTTTGTCAGATCAGCTGTTCCAGTGGCATGTTAGACATTATTTTATTATCATCTATGACTGACACTCACATACGTCTACAGACATTACTCCATTCAATGACGTAGGATGATGATCTGATTAACACCAGCATTGATCATCAGCAACAAACCTAGATGTACAAACAGCAACAGACAAAAGACAACCTTTCAGCCATGAGAACCCCCATATCTGTGTTCATTGTCTACATGTATGTATTCAAGTCATCAAACATATTCATCATCCACACGGCAGTGGATGGCACAGAGTGAGATTAGTTATCTGATTCTATATGCTACAACATTTTGTTTGTTGTCAATGTCTTAAATTAAGATTGGGTAGTGTCTATCACTATGTTGTTTGCTTTTCATTATGTTGACCTAGTTGATATAAGAGGCTGTATCGATCTCAGATTCTTGACACATATGTATATCAGATTCCCATTCTACTGTGTAAAATGGTGATCAATAGAAACATAATTATTTGATTTATGATGTAAAATTACAACAAAAGCACTACAACATCTGCTAAAATCAAAGTGCTATCTCGTAACACCAAGATCACAATATACAAAACACTGACTGGTCAGACTAGTTGTGCTGTATGGCTCTGAAACCTGGAGTACAACTAAAGGAGATGAAGCCTTGTTACAAACCTTTGAGAACAAAATCTTAAGACGCATCTTTGGGCCCATTAGGTATACACAAAGTGGAGAGTGGAAAAGAAGAAGCAACAAAGACATTTATGATCTGTTTAAGTCCGCGCTAATCACTGGTATCATGAAGGCTAATAGACTGCAATGGCTGGGGCATATAGAAAGAATGGAAGATAATAGGGAAACAAAACTCGCTTACACTCAGGAAATAAATTACCGTAGACCCCGAGGTAGACCAAGAAGACGGTGGAGAGATAATATATATACAGACCTACAAGCACTTGGAATCAACGACTGGCAAGAGAAGGTCAACCAGAGAGACGAATGGAGACGGATTGTATCTGCAGCAAAGAACCTCAATGGCTCGGAATGCTGAAGAAGAAGAAGAAGAAGAAGAAGAAGAAGAAGAAGAAGAAGAAGAAGAAGAAGAAGAAGAAGAAGAAGAAGAAGAAGAAGAAGATGATGTAAAATGAAGCTCGGTGTGTATCAACAGCTGGTTATCATTGTCTGTTTATTTGTTTGTGCTATCAAGTCTTTACTGTTCCTTTCAGTGGTTGTTATCATATATATATATATGATTGCTTTATTTAAGAACCACCATCACAGTATTCGGGGCACTCCCATAAGCACTCTGTCCCCATCCTCAGCAGCCAACGAAGAGTTCCAACACCAATAGTGCCAGTAGCAGTCTGATTATATGTCCGTCTCGCCTTTCCTCTAAGCGTTGAGCATTGGTCAAAACCCCTTGTCACTCCTTGCTGCCTCATTCTTGCCAGACCATGGTGATCCATTTGCTCCTCTGAGGTGTGCACATGCTCCCACAAGGCCGCAACCACGTATGCCTTGTCATGCATCAATATTCCACCAAGTTTTGCAGAGCCAGCCAATCTGTTCGCCTGTTCATTCCCCAGCACACCGGCATGCCCTGGAGAAAAGATCCAGGCAATGCTTGCCACCCGTGTCCTCCGAAGCAAGGCAAGCCACTCTGTACGAAGCATGGCTGTCCTCACCTTCCTCAGCATGCTTTCTGAGTCGGTTACAATCACGATGTGTGTGTGTATCGTATTCTCCATCCAGCGGAGAGCTGCAGTGACCGCCTCCACCTCCATTCTTAAGCTAGATGTTGTGATATCATATGCCAGGCTCTCCTGCACCAAACGTCAACCATTAGCTTTCGCTACGAACCCCTAGACAACTCTCCTACCTCTTGACACCAAACCATCTGTGTAGATGATCACATCACCCAAGTAAGCATTATCCTGAATTAGTTGCTGAATTTCCACTTCCGTGGCTCCTGCTCGCCGCTTCCGGCTCAATGTGATTATGACTCTGCGCGCGCGCACGCACGCACACAAACCTATATATATATATATATATATATATATATATATATATATACACGAGGCACGTTTTTTTAAGTAAGTCCCGGTATACAATTTTTTTAAAAAGCATGATATATAAAAATAATTTATTGCAGCCAAAAGTGAACCACACATTTACATTATTTCTCAACATAGTCACCATTGATTTGAACACATTTTTGGTATCGTGGCACCAGGTTCTTAATTCCAATGTCATAGAAGTCTGCCGCCAGTGTCTTGAACCATTCATTAACACCCGTCTGCAGTTCATCATCAGTTTCAAACTCGGCTGACCGCTACGATCTTCATCATGGATATCTGTTCGCCCTTCCCTAAACATTCGACACCATTTCCTAACCATACTATCAGTCATAACATCTGGCCCATTAACCTCAATGAGTTGCCTGTGAATTTCTGCAGCACTGTTGTTTTTTGCTAGCAAACAACGGATCACAGCATGAACCTCACAGCTGGGGGGAGTATTTATTTTTGCACTCATTATAAATCACTCACACGCAGCATCAAACAAGATTTCGACAGTGAAAAAATAGCACACAGCTAGCTAATGAACCACATAAACATACTGCATATGCACATTTCTGTTTCCCATCCGTGTTTGTCGGCGTGGTCAAAATGGGACTTACTTAAAAAACACGCTTCGTATATAAGACAGACAGGTGTGATAGATAGGCAGTGATGTAATACATTACATAGACAAGTAAATACTTTAGGAAACGGGTTATTAGAAACAATAAAAATATCTAAAATACACTTACCATACACCCTGAGGCTACAAGTGAAGTCGTCATCTGTTTCATTACCAATAGAGTAACTTCCACCGCTGCCTGTCATAACAGATTTGATTTTCAGAGTAGTATTCTGGTTTGATATTGTTGCTTCATAAATATTATAGTTTGCTTGTACTAGTACTGTACACATATCATTCTCACATAAAACAATGTTTATGCCATTCTTTTTCCAGAAAAGGGTACCAGCATTGTTGCTGAAGGTATAAGTGAAGGTGTAGGGTTTTGTTACTTCTCCAGGAGCACAGGAAAGATCCGTTTCTGCAGATATACAGATTTGAAACATAAATAAAAGCAACAATTAATGACAACAAACATATATAATATATTTATGGAAAACTGTTGGCATATTAATTTGCCAGACTGTCCATATGAACATGTAGACAATGAACAATTGTCTTTGTCACATCAGGACAATGAAAAAGCAATCACTAGCATATTCGTTTCTAGGGTAGGACGCCGTTTTCGGAAAGTTCAAGGCCATCAGATGTGCAGACGGTTTGCTGCTCGCCCGTGAGCTCTGTAAACAAAATTACCCATGCTTTGTTTCTAATTAGATAAATGTGAAACCTTTACAAGAAAATCGCGAATGACAACTTTAACGACGGGTCAAAAGGTTATTCTTCATTTCTGCTTGCTTGAAAGCGGTCGCAAGTGTCTTGTTTGAAAAATATTTTCCATCGTTTCACAAAGGTAAGGAAGTTTATAGTTTGGCTTGTTTATTATTAAAGGTATGCTAATTTAACCTTGGGGGGGGGGGGGGGGCTGCGTGGTCTCTAGGTATGGTGTCCGCCTCGAGTGCTGGAGGTCCCGGGTTCAGGCCCCGGGATTTATTTTTTAAAATCCACCTGGACTTCCAATAAAATGTCCCCTGGTCTCTGGGTAGTGAGATCGGATGCCCGTGTGTATTGTTGCGCACGTAAAAAATCCCTTGGCAATTGGAAATCGAAAAAGAGTAGCCTAACGGCGCTGCCCGGGCAAAATTTTGAGTTAAAAATCTACCCAAAGTATTTCAGGATCCTCACCGATGCAACGGAGTTCGTGCATTGAGCTGAGTTTCTCCAGACTCAGGTTTGAGTTAGGAGAAAAACGGAGCACTTATGGGTTAAACTGTGTGCCGTTATGTTGATCCAACGACTAAACTAAACTAAACTAATTTAACCTGCATTTTTAAACTGTGCATCCAATTTTACATATAAATTTTGAGTTTCAACATGGTTCGTTATGCTGAAGACTTAGAATACAAATTTTTTGTGAGCATGGTCGTGGTGTGTACTATTTAAATTCATAAATATTGTCGGAATCGCGGCATTTTGGATCAGTGTCTGCTTTATTTTAATAAACAAGAAGATTTACAATCATAAAGTTAAAACAAAATATCAATATACGTTTAAATTCTATTTATTTTGTTGATTTATATTTTATTTTATTTATTGTTCATCTTGCTACATGACTTAAAATTTATGAAAGTCAAGTCAGTTTTCAAACTTTTCCACGGTCCATTGCTGAAATTTAATTGACTGGTTCACAGTTTTATGTGTATTGATAAATGAATTATCAAGAGAATTATACTTTATTGTGCATTTATGAATAGTGTGTCCATGAATAGTGTAATAGTTACACACAACTATAGAGGTTCTAACAAGATTCGTTATGCAGAGGTGTAGAAAAAAAAATTTTGTGAGACCACCTTTAACATCTTTACAATCTTGAAAATTCACATGGCGGCATCTCAGCATATCCAGACTAGTCCGACTAGTGTCTGTTTTTATTAAAACGTTGGAGATTTAGAATCATAAGATACAAAATATCAAATAATGTCTACAGATAATTTGTGTTGTTGCTTTAATAATTTTTAATCATGTGACGTGGCTGAACCATTGTTATTGTTGATATATATATAAAGTCATTTTTCAAACCCGTCCATGGCTGACTTTGTATACTCCGCTCTGGATGCATATTTTATTTTAATTTAGTTGTAAATGTTAAATAATAGTTTAAATTAAGATAAGTTATATATATGTCTTTGAAATCTCCAACCAGTTTAGCTTTTATTCTTGTCTTTCTGATTATACATATTTCTTGGAGGACTTTTTACCTTTACATTTAAAACAAATGTGCTAAAGATCATAAGATGCATTTCATTTTTACATTTTCTAAATTTCAATCTGCAACCTTTTGTGTTTTTAATTAATTGTTTGCTTTTATTTACTATTTCTCATTAGATTTATCATGGCAGAATGAAATCTTGATCATCTGAGATCGCATCTGTCAGTGTTTGAACCTGAATACCCGGGAAAGTTAACCCGGTCAACAAATGCCCGCAGAAGTCGGATGTGTCGGCCTAACGGCGCAAGAACGCAGCTCTGCTGTAAACAGGCACAACGCAATCACATCCGGAAAAAAACAACTCCGGATGAACGAAGAAGAAGAAGAACCTGAATACAGAAAGGCTACATTCTGCATTGCTCGGATGTTGATAGCGGATTGTCGTCCTGTACCAGAATTTTTTCTTGATTAGAAAAGAAATCAGCAAGAAACTGTAAGTACATTTTCCTCCGTTAAGGTACAGATAAGCGTACGTGCAAACATACACACATACTCAGCAATTTATATGCTCACATACACAGGGAGACAGACACTCCATTAGACATCCCAGACACAAAAACGTAAACATAGAGCATGCCTGTACAACTTTTTATTGCCAACCACTAATTAACCATGGACAGTCCAACATCTACGTAATCTTTTATCTTTCGTGACGTTCCTCTTGCTTGGGGAAAATAAAATAATAATTTCATTAAGACGACGCAGGCAAATGTATGAATAATATTTGAATAACGAAGACACAAACAATAGATTGCACGATTTATTGCCTGGCATATTTCGCTGCATCTCGTCAGGTACATACTGCAGAAATCACACAACTTACGTGAATTAACTAGATAAATCCTTCAAGTTGAAATATACACATATTCGCACAGTAATGTCAATTATCTACCACGGTAATTTTAAGCTGACTAACATGTCTATCTGTTTGCACAATTCTGGCTTGCGTTGATTGATCATAATTGCTTCTGCAAACTTTAACAAGCGAGTATTTTGTGTGTTAAACAACACGCAAAAGGCAGTGTCTCTGTCCACCACATGGCCGCTTTCGATAATGTGCCGACCAATTGAAGACGCCGGGAGCTTCCTGTGTGTCGGCCCCACGAGGCTAGCATCTCCTGTGTGTTGTAACTTGTTGACCCATTGAGGTATGTGTTCTGACACTCGTTTGTTAAGCTGTCTCTCTGTTTTACCAATGTAGATGGCCTGGCATCTACATGTGAATGTGAAAAAAAAAACATCTTTCTATCTATGGAACACGAACACAACGAAGTGTTGCCGTTCCTAGATATTCTAATGAGACGTAGAGCAGACGGCACAATTCAAAGATCGGTGTATCGCAAAGGAACATGGACTGGCCAATACCTAAATTTTCAGAGCTTCAAACCTGTCCAGTACAAACCAGTACAAACGGGGCTTAGTACGGACCCTGTTTGACCGTGCTAGAAAGATATGCACCCAGGACACACTGACAGAGGAATTTGAAACTCTAAAGAATGTCTTAAACCTGAATGGGTACTTCACAGGATTTATAAAGCGCCACTACCAACAGCCCAAACCAAAACCAGACGTAACTACAGTCCCGAAACTCAAAGTATTCATCCAGCTAACCTTTCAAGGGAATGACGTAATGCAACGTCTACAAGACCGGCTTACTACAGCAGTAGGCCGAACATTCTGTGCTGCAACTCCAGTCATAAGATATAAAACCGTACCTATTCCTACACCAGCAGTTAAAGAGCCTGTTCCACTGTACGCCACAAACAATTGTATTTACCAATTCACATGTAGATGCCAGGCCATCTACATTGGTAGAACAGAGTGACAGCTTAACAAACGAGTGTCAGAACACATGCCTCAATGGGTCAACAAGATACAACACACAGGAGATGCTAGCCTCGTGTGGCCGACACACAGGAAGCTCCCGGCGTCTTCAATTGGTCGGCACATTATCGAAAGCGGCCATGTGGTGGACAGAGACACTGCCTTTCGCGTGTTGTTTAACACACAAAGTACTCGCTTGTTAAAGTTTGCAGAAGCAATTATGATCAATCAACACAAGCCAGAATTGTGCAAACAGATAGACATGTTAGTCAGCTTAAAATTACCGTGGTGATAATTGACATTACTGTGCGAATATGTGTATATTTCAATTTGAAGGATTTATCTAGTTAATTCACGTAAGTTGTGTGATTTCTGCAGTATGTACCTGATGAGATGCAGCGAAATATGCCAGGCAATAAATCGTGCAATCTATTGTTTGTGTCTCCGTTATTCAAATTCACTACGGGAAAACATTTTTTATGAATAATAATTAATTAGCGGTCATTTTTAATTGCTAATTAGATCACCACACATCATACTGACACAGCAAAGAGACCATAAGTTCTGTAACATCATTCCGCATAATAACATATACATCTTGCAATTTTTTAAAGCTAAAATTAAGATGACGCAGGCAAATATATGAATAATAATTAACTAGCGGCATTTTTAATTGCTAATTAGATCACCACACATCATACTGACACAGCAAAGAGACCATAAGTTCTGCAACATCATTCCGCATAATAACATATACATCTTGTAATTTTTTAAAGCTAAAATTAAGACGACACAGGCAAATTTATGAATAATAATTAACTAGCGGCCATTTTTAATTGCTAATTTAATCACCACACATCATACTGGCACAGCAAAGAGACCATAAGGTCTGTAACATCATTCCGCATAATAACATAAGCATCTTGCAATTTTTTAAAGCTAAAATTAAGACTACACAGGCTAATTTATGATGTAATAATTAATTAGCGGCCAATTTTAATTGCTAATTAGGTTACCACACATACTATGAAAACACTAAAGTGACCATTAGATCTGCAACATAATTCTGCATAATAACATACATATCTTGAAATTTTTTAAAGCTAAAATGTAGAATGCATGGAGTAATTAATGAATTAGTAATTAATTAGCGACCATTTTTACTTGATAATTAGGTCACCACACATCATATAAAAAAAAAACAAATGACATGACCAGTTAGGCCTCGCAACCCCGATCGCAGTGATGTATGGTTGCTAAGATGTTCGTTTAAAAACAAAACAGATAGTCTCAAAATATGCAAAATTTTGATAATTTGGGCTATCACTTTGATCAGGACGCATCAAAATCCACTCAGTGAACGGATTTTTGAGAAAGTTTTAGTCAAAGGTCACGACACTCAAATTTGAATAACTCCACTTACAATCGAGATACATACATCATTGAGGTACCGTTAGATTTGGTTTTTCAAGGCCTATCTATCTGTGGTGATCTCATTAGAAAATAACCAATTTGCAAATCATGATCAAAATACTTTTTGTTTGTTCATGAACTATCACCTGATTGCTGATTCAATCAGCAATCAGGTGATAGTTCATGAATATAACAAACAAAAAATAACAGCGTTCTATAGAAGCTGGGAATGAAAAGTAAACGAATGAACAAACTTTATTTTCAAGGGGTTAAAAGAGCATGTAGGCCCGTCTAGCATTCTGTCCTTTTTATCTCTCTGCTCTCATACATTATTTCATTCATACATCACTTATGAAGCTAATCTTATACAACAGCAGAACCAATAATCAATATTACATGACTCAATAAACCTAACTGTTTTACAGGGTAATTATAAGTAGCTAAAGTAGCTGTAATGCACCACAGTTAAAGTAATGTTTATTATACATTCATGAGATAATGATTATTATATATCAAAAATTAAATTCTCTCTAGTTTCTGTACCAAGATGAGTGACCCAACAATGTCAGCAAATAAGTTTAACTAATATCAGAAGACAGGTTGCCCGGGAAGGTTAACCCGGTCAACAAATGCCCGCAGAAGTCGGATGTGTCGGCCTAACGGCACAAGAACGGAGCTCTGCTGTAAACAGGCACAACGCAGTCACGTCTGGAAAAAAAAAATCCAGATGAACGAAGAAGAAGAAGAAGAAGACAGGTTGTCTCACACTGGTGTTTAGTTATGGGTGCAGATTCAAATCCCTTACACTTCAGATCCAAGTGAGAAAACTGGGATAAATGTCTCTATTAAGCTGATTGAAGAAACAGTCCCTGGATACTCAAGAAAACAATCAAGAAGAGGTATTTTGGATGTTCGCTATGTCTTGCATTATATTTAAACAATGGGCAAAGGTAGCTTGGATCACTTTGATATAGGAGTTTGTTAATCAATTTGGCTTTATTAAAAATTAAGTGTTTGTAGAGTGGCAGTGACTGAGGACGTTTATATAGGCTAGAATTGTAGGTAAGCTGTTTACCATTGATAAAACCCACAGCCCTTTTCTGGAGTGAGTAAAGATACTTTGTGGTTGCATTGCAACATTCATCCCAGAATGTGAGCAAGTCAGTATGGGTTTGTGTGTAAGAAGTATAGAATATCATTCTTGCGTTTTCATGAAGGAAATTTTCATTTTTAGCAAGGTGGTAGAGTTTTTGCTATTTGTTTAACAAACACTTTAACATGGGAATTAAAGATTATATTTATATCAATTCTGAGACCAGTGCTTAGTGTTCAGTTACACTTTCTACAGGCGAAATTGTTACCAATGTGGAGCTGAAGCGTTCTCTGTGAATTAAGTGTGAAGTAATTTGCATACTGTTTGCTAACTCCAGTTAAATACATTATTTAATACTTATTGCAAGAACAATCCCAACACATTACAGTACTTAGCGAAAAACAAAGAGACCAGTTTCATATTTGTGTCACATTAAAATACACACCACTCTTATACAAATTAACACTACATGAAAAAGAAGAAGGTAGGTAAACAAGAGGTAGACAGTGATACAAGTAAGGAGATAACTTCAAGAGATGAATGAACAATAGTCTGTTAGACTGTACAGTCAGAATGAGAAATATAAAGTGTTTGAGATCCACAGCAGCAAACTTTCCCTATGGAGAAGACGTCTGATCAATTGGCAGACATATGTTCCTGCAAACAACAAAAACAGAACAAATACCATTCATGTATAGACACAACTATCAATAAAGAAGAACTTGTGTCATAGTAGTGGTATAGATAGTACAATGACCGGCATGATATTGATCCTGCAATATAAACAATTACAATCACGGATAACACTTAGACCTAAAGTCTGTATCTATGTAACATGAAACATCAATCAACACCTAATGGAAATGAAGATGATAGGCATGTCAATTATACAACAAACCTGCAGTGTTGATAATAAGAGCAAGAAGCAACAGTCGTTGATACATATTGACAACTGTTTCACAATCACTTCCTGAAACAAACAATAATTGAAATATATATGTAAAAAGCTGAAGTATTCCAATAGACTGCCACATTAACATCATCACACAATGAGGTATCTTATCAATAATTGTTCAAAGTGTAATAATGAGACTAGAATAACTGCACAGATCTATAAATGTGTATTCAGATTTAACTCATGAACATACCTACCTACTGATAGCCCCCCCCCCCCCCCACTTTAAACTGCAAATAACACCCCCCCCCCCTCCCCCAGAATTATATTTGTTCTGTTCACACACACACACACACACATGCATGCTCGCACGCATACAAACAGACACACATACAAACATACATACAAACACACAGACAGACAAATATAATCTCCAAACAATAATCATCTAAAGTTTTAACACATTACTGGCAAAGTGAAATTCATCAAAAGGATAAAAAAGGAACATTTTCAATTGCCATTTTGTACTCTCAAATTAGTATGGCATCTTTTCTGTCCACAACATTCTTCTCTAAACACCACATCTTCACAGCTTCCATTTTCTTCATCACTTCACTACTCTTGTCCACCACTCATATTCACACAGAAAAACAGACAACACAATGTTCAGTAAGCAGATCTGTGTACTTATCATATTTCTGTTTGTCATGATGTTGTTTATTCTTGTACACAAACTTTGAACTGTCAGAAGTGGGGGTGCTGCCCCCAAGTTAAATGTACTATTCACTGGCGAGCAACCTGCTCAAGACGACTACAACGTTATGGACAGACCAGAAGATGTCATTATTCTGCATCTTAGAATAGGACACAACAGATTACACAACCACATGTATACAAAATTCAAGATTGGTGACTCAGGCCATGTGCACATGTGGTTTGGCGCCGCAGACAGCAGAGCACATACTTCAAGACTGCCCAAACTACAACATACCAAGGCATACCTTCTGGCCTAGAGAGACAACAGTGGAAGATAAACTCTATGGACCACTGAGTGAACTAAAAAAACGACTGATAGATTCATACAGGAGACAACTTTGCAGTTATAGATGTATTTAAAGCAAACGAAAGAAGAAGAAGAAGTGACAATTGTTGATCTCTGACTGAGGCCACAATGTGTCAGAAATTTACTAGGAACAAAATCTATATGTGCCAAGGAGCAGACGTAAATAGATGGTCTGGTCCTCCTTGATTGCCAGCGACATCTCTGTTTCGACTCCTAACGACCGTTGAGCACAGGCCAAAGACAGCCACTGTAACCAAACCTTCACAACACGACACTGGATAGTTTTCCCACAGTCTACTTTAATACGACGTTGATTTTGACATTTCGATAACACAAGCAGTTGCACCACAGAAAAGTTCCAAATATACCTGACAACATACACATCCTATTCTAAAAGAGCGGCGTAGTGTTAGCCGTGCTCTAGTGACAAGAAACCATGTCCGATGTGGACGCCAGCTTAAGTCTAACTGATCTACGGTGACGTTCTGTGCTTGCGTCAAAACGTCTTGCACACTTTTCATTCTTTTGTAACTAATGCCGCGCAAAGTGTGTCCTACAATCCTCTCACTGTTCACGTCTTGTCATAGGACTGTGCAAGACTCTAAGCCACCTGTACTTAATAATCCATAGCCTGATCCAGGTGTATGGCATTCACCCCCTCCACTTTTCAAAATGTTGAAACATTTTTGTTAGCCTATTCTGTTTTTTATACCTTGACATGGAACGAAAAGTGGTGTTGTCTGTTCGTCTTACTTAGCTAATATTCTCAAGGTCATTCACACATGTTTATATATATTGCAATAACATGTGAAAAGTGGATATTACGAAATCAACATTTTAGCTCTACATTTGTGTCATTCTGTACACGTAGTATCTTCTCTGTAAATAGCGTGTCTCGCGGTCATACAACATTGACCACTAGTAAACTTCCTCTATCAACTTTCTGTAGATTAATTGCTGAAGTAGCTCATCCCAGGCCTACAAGGATTTTTTTAGGATCAACCATGGCAGATTTATACTTCCCCAAAGCCCATGTCTGATACAACTGATTTCGATGATACTGCAAGCCAGCCTCATGGTGGACAGTCTGCCCATGCGTTGCCTTTCCTCTTGGCTCTGTCGTTGATACACAGCTCATAATACACACATATACTCGGAATGAGTACTATTTATGACAACGTAATGCCAGTAACCGCTCTTCTCCGATTTCATGACAGTCCTTCTACTGATGTAGACAAATATAGTAACCTCCAGTATAATTTAATTTAATGACAGTCCTTCGACTGATGTAGACAAATGTAGTAACCTCCAATATAATTTAATTTAATGACAGTCCTTCGACTGATGTAGACAAATGTAGTAACCTCCAATATAATTTAATTTAATGACAGTCCTTTGACTGATGTAGACAAATGTAGTAGCCTCCAATATAATTTCAGATTTAATGACAGTCCTTCGACTGATGTAGACAAACGTAGTAACCTCCAATATAATTTCATCCTAATAACATATGTTGACATCATTCTTTTCATATTTTCTAACTATTATCTTATAGAAGTTATTTATATTCATTTATCTGTCTAATAACCTAATAATATAATAATTATTTAATAAAGAAAAAATCAACAACATAACATAAATAATCAGTTCCTAACTAATAAATAATCTACTAACTAATAAAAAACTTCTTTTTAAAACCTGTGTAACCAATGTCAATCACTGATTGTCATAAATAAATATTATTAATATTAATAATCGACTCTTATAACTTATTAACAATCTAATAATACAATAGTCAAATAATAATATAATTCGTTAGATCAGCAATGTTATAATAGCACAGTAGTTCTCTCTGTGTAAACAATGATCAATAGACCAATCGTATTTCTGTAACTATTCTTTTTGCTCCTTTAAGGATAAATCTAATGCTTTTCATTTCTTTCCTATTTATCTTCATGACCAATACTTTCTCCAGCAGGATAAATCTTGTTTCTTCAATCAACTGTTGTAATATGGTATCATTGCCCAATGCTCACACATGTATGCAGAGAAGCTAATTTATGATGCTTTCATCTGTCCATTGGTGCTAGTAAGTTGCTGATTTTATATAATTATACGACTTAGTATCTATAAAATCATCCTTAACTCTCTGATGGTCATATCTCAGTATCATGTAGACTGCCTTAGCGCATCAGCTCAAAGAGTTTCCCCAAACCTCTTAGTCTAATGACGTTGGTTAGTCCACAGTACACCTCTATATTCACCTAGAGATGTAACGCATATCTTGGTACAATTATAGTGTACTGTTATATCTGCTTAGGAGAGTTGCTTCTATCCCAGCACACCGCACTGCACCCTCACATTATGTGTGGTTCTCTCTGTACCCTTACTACCTATCGCTGCAATTACCCTTGATAAGAAAAATGGCAAAAATTTGCGGATGACCAAGCACTAATAGCAAAATCAAAAGCTGAATTACAAGACCACATGAATAGTCTAAAAGAAATGTGTAGGAGCTGTATAATTAAAATTAGCATAAGTAAAACAGGGGTAATGACTAAAACTAAAGGAGAAAACACCAAATTACCCAACAAACATCCAATGAACATGCAAATACTGTCAAGTACCCAGCAAGTATAATAACTGTTATCTGCAGTTACATTTTAAAATATATACATATGATGTAGCCAGGAATAATATTTGGAGGTTATAAAATAATACAGTATTGATAGCAGATAATGCAACAGATATACACCAATCGTTGGACATTGTAGCACTAGAGAGCACAAAGAAAACTCAACTCTCCTTGAATATCAAGAAAACAGCAACAATGGTGGTATCAAAGGAATAGGTGACACTCAAATGTGACATATAGATGAGAAGAGAAAATTCTTCACCAAGTGGATGTGACGGGACGGCCCCGGCAGCATCAGAATTACACAAGTTTGGAAGGAATTAAAGAGCCCACAAGAATTTTTCTGTCATTCTCTAAAAGAATAAACATTCCCCAGAAGAGGATAAAAACGTAAGAGAAAAATACAGAGTCACTTAGAGCCCGCACTATCATTTTTACTACATTGGTAGATCAAAGCAACGTCTGGTCTCTACATCTAAGAGATTTGCCCTTTGATGTTCTGATCAACCAGACATCGCGGAGCCAGTCAGTGGAGATTGGCGTGTTAGTTTACAATCCTGCGGTTGGAATAGGGACTGACACCTAACACCTTACGGTTAACATGACCTAACGTGTAAACCAGCCATGGCAGAATGAGAGATAAGAGGGCCAGCCAGACCCGTCTGAAATAATACATGGCGGTGCTACTCAGGGGAAAACCCGTGTGATCCAAAGACGGCAATATAATGCAGGCTTAACACCTACCCGCAATACGGCGGTAAAGTAGGAACACATGGCTGACACATTTTTGCCAGCAACCCAGGAAGGCGGGTGTTAACAGCAGATTGGAATGTAATGACGCAACTGCATTACCGCCAAAGCATGTTTCATTGTTTCAGGCGTGGGGGCATCGGTCAATTTGATTGACACATGAAACTACCGTCCACAGGAAAGGAGGAGGGGTGAAAAGAATTTGGCACTTAATCCATCTGGGTAAATCGTCCTACATGAAAAATAGGTGGAGCTAACAGGAACTTGGACATAATAATTAGCTAGCATGGAAACTAGCCAGGAACGGAGAGAATAAAACTACCAGCAGTGGCCAGCAAGACTTCAGACGCATTCACAATAGCGTACCAGGGAAGCCGGAATTTTAATTTCTGGTGAGAGATTACCCTCTCGTTTTGTTACATCGATACAACGTCATATGACAGGATTTCCTAGCTAAACCCAGGTAATACCATTATTCTGATTAGTTTGTCTGCTAGTCTGAAGGCTTGTGTAGTTTCCTGTTTCTACATATTCTCCCAAACTTTACACTGGTGGATTTTCTTTGTACTTAATGTTCCAGTTCTAGCTTTACAATTTCACTGAGAACTATCTTCTTCTTTCATTCACCACTTGATTGTCTGATTTGTTGTATGTGATAATTTGGAGAAATCCATTATCCAAGCTACATGAGCGTGTGGCTTATGCATGTACAGGAAATACATTTAGATTCATCCTGTATGATGTTAAACATTGGGGAGACTGACTACTTAGGAGAAATTCCTGAGAGCTACCAGTATCTTGATAGCGTCCAATTACCATTGATTATTTGGACCAACACTTTGAGTGCCTACCAAGATTGTGGTGAAACCACTTGGTTTGAGGAATGGCACCAGTTCACATTGTCTGCATGATGTCTGCATGAGGACAGACATGACTTAGGACATTCAATATCCCAGACAGATTCAGGGAAGGCATTTAATGTTCGACAGGACTGTGCGACCAGCCCTTCCAACAAGACAGTATGAATGAATCAGAAAGGGAAAGAGTAAGTGAGGTGAACTTATATGGGAAACACCCCATTACATAAATGTATGTGATGATGTATGTTTTGAGCTATAGATGTTCTAAATGGTTTTATGAATATATACATATATATTTATTTATTTAGAACTGATATATGTTTATGTAACATGCCATCATATATCATCATACCATCATATATTATGACTTGAATGCATGTTTATATGAATGTATAGACATATGTGTTTGAGATGTGTAGACGTAGATACTACCCATCTCCGTTCGTTTCATTCCAGATCTATTAGGAGCAATGGACACTCAACAACCCATATCAGGAAGTGACTTAGCCTTGTGAAGGGACCAATTTGGACTCCTTCAATCTGACAGTGAACTGCGTCTCACTGGGGGAAGCATGACCTATGTGACCTCTTAAGTTACGTATACCATAATATCATCATCATCATCATATGATCATCAAGACTAGAAATAATAAACACAGTTGTTGTATTTTAAAGCTCAATTTGTCCATATAATTCTAAATGTTTATAAATGTTTGTGTAGCGTAATCAAGTACACACATTATTATATCATTTAGTGGGGGTTCAAACACATTGTCCAGAAGGGGGAATATATGTCAGGGAGGTACTTTGCCTATGCAGTCATAAGTAACCAGATTACGTTGCATAACTTAACTCCTCCTTTCTCACTTCTGGTGATACCAAGTACAGCCAAATCTATATAGATATAATCTATCTTCAACGAGCCACTTCTTGGCTGTTTTCTTGAGTATCAGGGACAGTGTCTTAAATCAGTATAACAGACACTAGTTCCAGGTTTTCTCTCTGGGATCTGGGGTGGTAATTAGTCCCATCTGACAGAGGTAAGGGATCTCAAACTGCACCCAGAACTAAACCCCAGTAGGAGAAAATGATTTTGGCTGAGTGGTTGCCCACCCGGGAGCTACTTCAAGCCAGTTGGTGACATATTGGTCTGCTCGTCCGCTATAGAATCCGGGAGTAAACCCTAGAACACTTTGGTTCGCTCGCAAGGAACGAACCTATTTCAAATCTGTTAGTCTGGTATTATTCTGGTCTTGCCCATGGATAGAACCTAGGTCATTCTCACTTACATTCTTAGCAGCATTAGTTAGTTATAATTTATTTCTAATGTAATAGCTTGCTCGATCGTAAGCAAGATTTTGACATTAGGACTTCTCGTCCATGATAGAATCAGAGAATAAATTCTAGATTATTGATTTTCATAAACCATTCTTTCATTCTTCACCCATTACATTTGCTAAGTATTAACTTAGGAATTTGTTTCTAGGGAAGTTTGTAGAATTTAAATAACTTGTTAAAAAGTTAATAATGGATAATATCATATGAGTTAATTTACATCATTCACCACTGTAGAATTAATAATCACATTAATTAGTGATATTAATTAGTTTATTGATGATTTACTTGATGATCTTTTGATTACATGCTTTATCATTTGATTTAATCATGAATAATTTGATAATGCATAATTACTTCAGTGTATGACAGACTACTTTGCATCAACTTTCTCACTCAAATTCACTACTATCATACTCATAGCAGTGTCAGTTCCTCTTGTCACTATCCTGCTCTAGTATAAATCTGACTAGCTCTGTGTAGGGTAATAATATAATTACTTGCCTGAGTTTAAGCTGAGAAGAGATCATGGATGCACGCACAGATTTCTTAGAGTCTGCTAGAGGATGGGGCATAAGGCTCGGCTTAATAGGAGAGAAGCTAGAACTATTTATTAGAGATGAAATGGATTGGTGGGACAAAGAGGATGAGCAGATGATGAAAAGACTTGCAGAATTAGAAGCAGATATGCGTCACGAAGCTGAAGAAGATGAGATTAAGAAGAAGCAAATTGAAACACTGAACATGGAGGAATCTACCAGCTCGATTGAGGAAAAGCCAATCACTCAAGCCGAAACTCTGATAGAAAGCAGGAAAGCTGACCGTCACAAAGAAGAGGCATGCATTCCTTTGCAAATCCCCATGGCTCAGAAAAACAAAAACTTAGGCACAGAAAGGCAGATGCTTCCCACTTCAATTCCGAAAAAGCAATGGAATTGGAGGAAATGTACCAAGTGTACAGTAAACAGTCACAAACGTGAAAAATGTTTACACTGCAATAAAAGTGGATTAGCTGGCTTGGCAACCCAGCAATCTCAGGAGCTTCCTAAGACTTCCCAAAGGAGAAAAATCCAGGAGGAGGAGGACCTGAGGAAAACTATTAAAGAGATCGAAGGCGAGACCTTACCCGACTCTTTTATTCCCTTCAGTTCAGAGAAACTAGGAGTGGAAATTAATTCAGCTGAGACTGGAATTGATGTAAAACAGGATTCCATTGTTTCTCACGGTGTGGCCACAAAAGATGAAATAATTATCAGTTTGAATTACTTATCTCAGGTGGGAGATGGCATTGAAAATGACACCCCACAACATTCACTTCTATTGGATTTGGCACAAGAAAACCAGACCAGGGAGAGAATACCTCAATTGGACTTGGCACAAGAGAGCCCGGCCATGGAGGACAAACAAGACACGGAGGAGAATTCTTACGATGTCAGTATCTTGGAGTCTTTCGAAAAGGAAACTCAAGATACACAAAGCATTCATGTAGGTTATACCACGGACTCTGATTCAGGGACGATAAACATGTCTGCTAACAACAAAGAAGAAAATACTTCTTTGGACAGGATGAAGGTAATACCTATCATCAACACAGCTGAAGCTAACAGGGGATCACAAATGATGGACTCTGCAGCGGAACAAACCAGGAGCGGTTGGTATACTCAACACTCAGGACCTTGTTTACCTTTCACTTCAACCAATGTTGGATGTGTAGAACAGCTGTTTATGTATACTTCTACAAGGAGTGATACAAATTCACAGTTCTTGGGGAACAACAGGATTTCTCAAAGCTGGACAACGTCTACTAGCCTTATACTTTCAAACACAGATTCAAAATGGAACTCTGTTGAAGAGGAACTCACCTGGATAAAGAATTATCGAGGGAAGAAAACTCTTAAATCAGGAGGGAGTAAACGGACGCCCTGCCAAGAAAGAAGCAAGTACGAGTTGAATGCACATCATAACATTATGATGTTTAGCAAATTTCCTGCCAAAAGGAGGAGATTGAAGGATTTTATTATGATCTTTGGCCGACGGAGGAAAAGAAAATGGAGCAACATTACTGCGACCAATTCTTTTAAGAAAACACGGAGGGCACTTCCTCTGCTTATAGGACAAGGGCCAGAAATTGAGGGGACAATAACAGTCTCTCTGCGGCGCAGGAGAATCTTGTTATACATTTTGCAATTTCCCGGCTGGGAAAAAGTAAAACCTCCAGAGGACGGGACATTACCGAGCAATAGCCCGGAAATCCGACACAACACCAGGAGCAAAGATTTGCAAGATTTATCCTGGTATTATGGACATGGGATGTTTCTTTTGACTCATAGAACAACCCACTGCCACAAGGAATATTGGGAACCCAGACTTTGAGGCAATTCTGGAATGGAGAGCACTTAGATATATTCTTGAATGCTGCCGAGGCTCTGTTATAGGCTTCATTGCTGAACCTACTTAAATTGGGGAGCTATGTGACAGGACGGCCCCGGCAGCATCAGAATTACACAAGTTTGGAAGGAATTAAAGAGCCCACAAGAATTTTTCTGTCATTCTCTTAAAGAATAAACGTTCCCCAGAAGAGGATAAAAACGTAAGAGAAAAATACAGAGTCACTTAGAGCCCGCACTATCATTTTTACTACATTGGTAGATCAAAGCAACGTCTGGTCTCTACATCTAAGAGATTTGCCCTTTGATGTTCTGATCAACCAGACATCGTGGAGCCAGTCAGTGGAGATTGGCGTGTTAGTTTACAATCCTGTGGTTGGAATAGGGACTGACACCTAACACCTTACAGTTAACATGACCTAACGTGTAAACCAGCCACGGCAGAATGAGAGATAAGAGGGTCAGCCAGACCCGTCTGAAATAATACATGGTGGTGCTACTCAGGGGAAAACCCGTGTGATCCAAAGACGGCAATATAATGCAGGCTTAACACCTACCCGCAATACAGCGGCAAAGTAGGAACACATGGCTGACACATTTTTGCCAGCAACCCAGGAAGGCGGGTGTTAACAGCAGATTGGAATGTAATGACGCAACTGCATTGCCGCCAAAGCATGTTTCATTGTTTCAGGCGTGGGGGAATCGGTCAATTTGATTGACACATGAAACTACCGTCCACAGGAAAGGAGGAGGGGTGAAAAGAATTTGGCACTTAATCCATCTGGGTAAATCGTCCTACATGAAAAATAGGTGGAGCTAACAGGAACTTGGACATAGTAATTAGCTAGCGTGGAAACTAGCCAGGAACGGAGAGAATAAAACTACCAGCAGTGGCCAGCAAGACTTCAGACGCATTCACAATAGCGTACCAGGGAAGCTGGAATTTTAATTTCTGGTGAGAGATTACCCTCTCGTTTTGTTACTTCGATACGTCATATGACAGGATTTCCTAGCTAAACCCAGGTAATACCATTATTCTGATTAGTTTGTCTGCTAGTCTGAAGGCTTGTGTAGTTTCCTGTTTCTACATATTCTCCCAAACTTTACACTGGTGGATTTTCTTTGTACTTAATGTTCCAGTTCTAGCTTTACGATTTCACTGAGAACTATCTTCTTCTTTCATTCACCACTTGGTTGTCTGATTTGTTGTATGTGATAATTTGGAGAAATCCATTATCCAAGCTACATGAGCGTGTGGCTTATGCATGTACAGGAAATACATTTAGATTCATCCTGTATGATGTTAAACATTGGAGAGACTGACTACTTAGGAGAAATTCCTGAGAGCTACCAGTATCTTGATAGCGTCCAATTACCATTGATTATTTGGACCAACACTTTGAGTGCCTACCAAGATTGTGGTGAAACCACTTGGTTTGAGGAATGGCACCAGTTCACCTTGTCTGCATGATGTCTGCATGAGGACAGACATGACTTAGGACATTCAATATCCCAGACAGATTCAAGGAAGTAATTTAATGTTCGACAGGACTGTGCGACCAGCCCTTCCAACAAGACAGTATGAATGAATCAGAAAGGGAAAGAGTAAGTGAGGTGAACTTATATGGGAAACACCCCATTACATAAATGTATGTGATGATGTATGTTTTGAGCTATAGATGTTCTAAATGGTTTTATGAATCCATCCATCATGTACCATGCCTGTAAGTGTGGGCGGTCATGTTCTGCCATCTCACTCGATCACCAGAGTCGTGGATCAGCTCCGTGTTTCTGTCTCGACCATGCCACAAGGCCAAGCCATCCATGTACTTGCTTCTAGGTCTACCCCTTGGTCTGTTCCCCTCGATCTTACCAGTTGTCACCAAATTCTCCAATCCATTTCTTCTCATAACATGCCCAAAAAATTTTGACTGTCTACGTCTAATTTCTCTAATCAATTTACGATCTTCATTTGTTTCTTGAAGGACTTGTTCATTGGTCTTTCTGGCTGTCCATGGTATTCTTTGCATTTTCCTCAGAAACCACATCTCTACAGCCATCAGATGTTTTTCAGCCTGACTGCTCATTGTCAACGCTTCACATCCATATAAAAGTATGTTGTTGTTTGTCCATCAAGAATGATGATGACCATTTATTTCATCCAGTGGGGTTGAAGGTGTGGAGCCGTGGGTTCTAAGATGGCTGATAAGGCCTATTTTGGCTCGAAATGTTCTTTGACAATGTGGGCAAAGAATGCTTGACGGCTCTGGAGGAGGATTTCCTGCAGTGGTTTTTCTGTCCTGCCTTTTCTTCACAGCTCTTGCAGTCCTAGTTGCCTCACATATGACTGCACCTTTGCGCAATGATGCACGCCACGAATTTCGGTCTCTGGCTGCAGCCTCCCAGGTGTCATGATGAATTCCAAAAGCATTCAGTGAAATTTTCAGGGTGTCTTTAAAACGTTTCCTCTGGCCACCTTGGGAGCATTTACCACAACGCAGTTCACTGTAAAAAATTCGTTTAGGGAGCCTGTGATCTGGCATGCGAGTCAAGTGACCAGCCCAGCGAATCTGATTCTTCATCAGTAGAGTGTGGATACTGGGCATGGATGCTCTTTCTAGGACTTCAGTGACTGGAATCTTGTCTTGCCATTTAATCTTCAGTAGCTTCCTTAGGCAGACTGTGTTGAAGTGGTTTAATTTCCTAGCGTGTCGCTGATAAACAGTCCAGGTTTCACAAGCATATAGCAGTGTGGATAATACAACAGCTTTGTAGACTTTTAGCTTTGTTTGCAGGCTTCTCCCAGTTCTGTCCCATACATTCTTGTACAGTCTGCCAAAGGCTGCACTGGCCTTGGAGATTCATGCATTCACTTCGTCATCGATTGTGGCAGCTTGTGACACGGTGCTGCCAAGATAGGTGAATTTGTCCACAACACTTAGTCTATGATCATTCACTTTGATATTCGGCACAGCGTGATTATTCCATGGAGCTGGCTGGTACATAACTACAGTCTTCTCCAAGTTGATATTGAGCCCAAAGTTGGCACAGGCATGTGAGAAAGCTGAAACATTATGTTGCATGTCCGCCTCTGAGTTGGCGTATAGAGCGCAATCATCAGCAAACAGGAGCTCTCTGACGGTGCCGCTGTTAATTTTGGTTTTAGCTTTCAGCCTTCTGAGATTGAATAACTTTCCATCCATACGGTAGTTGATGTCTATTCCAATGTCGTCGTTCTCGAAGGCATTCATCAACATGGCTAAAAACATGAGGCTGAACAGTGTTGGTGCCAGGACACATCCTTGCTTCACTACATTGGTGACAGGAAAGACAGTTCACCATTTTCCTGTACTCTTGCCTGCATGCCGTCATGAAATAGCCGCACTATTTGGACAAACTTTCGTGGACAGCCATATTTTGCCATAATCTTTCACAGTCCTTCTCTGCTGACTGTATCAAAAGCCTTGGTAAGGTCAATGAAAGTGGAGAACATTTCGCAGTTCTATTCCTGACATTTCTCTTGCAGCTGCCTTGCAGCAAAAATCATGTCAACAGTTCCATGTTCTTTTCTGAAGCCACATTGACTCTCAGGAAGAAGACCTTGATCGAGATGGGCTGTGAGGCGATTGAGAAGAATTCTGACGAGTATCTTCCCTGCAATTGAAAGCAAGGAGATGCCTCGGTGGTTGTCACAGAATTGGCGGTTTCCTTTACGTTTGTAAAGGTGGGCTATTGACGCGTCCTTAAAATCTTGTGGCATGGTCTCGTTCATCCATATGTTTGTGAAGACTTGGTGAAGCTGCTCTGTTAGGACCGACCCACCTGCCTTGTATATCTCTGCTGGGATGAAGTCAGGACCAGGTGCCTTGCCGCTGGAGAGTTGCTGGATGGCTTTGTTTATTTCCACTATGGTTGGCAGGTCATCAAGTGTCTCATTGGTGGGAACTTGAGGAAGGCAGTTGATGGTTTCATCATCGAAGAAGGAAGTTGCATTTAAGATTTTGCGGAAATGCTCTGCCCAGCGTTGGAGGATTTCTTTCTTATTGGTGACCAATGTTCCCCCCTCTGCACTGAGGAGGGGAACTATGCCTGGTGATGAAGGACCATAGACCGCTTTCAGTGAGTCGTAGAAGTTTTTCATATCATGTCTGTCAGCAAAGCCCTGAATTTCATCAGCTTTGCTGCTCAGCCAGGAGTCCCGCATGTGCCGAAGTTTCTGCTGCACTACTCTCTGAATGTTCTTGAAAGCATCTTTTTTTTATGTTGACTTTGGGTCATTCAAATGTGCCTTGAGGAGAAGATGTTTCTCGGCCAGCAATTGGTTGATGTCTTCGGAATTTTCATCAAACCAGTCTTTATGCTTTCGGGGGGCTGGACCCAGGATTTCCATAGCAGTGTTGTAAATTGTGTCCTTTAGGGCTCTCCATTCTGTTTCTGTATCCTGTTTAGCTTCAGCATTGGGCTTGAGGCGGTCTTCCAGCATATTTTCAAACGACTGCTGCATTTTCTTGCTGTTTAGGCGGGTGACATTTAGCTTTGTTTGCATTTTCGCCCCTTGAGGATGCCGTGGTGGCCTGATGTGGATGTTCATTTTCGAGACAATGAGACGATGGTCTGTCCAACATTCGGCACCACACATGGATTTTGTCACTCGAACGTCTTGTCTGTCACTCCTCCTGATGATGACATAGTCAATGAGGTGCCAGTGTTTCGAGCGAGGGTGCATCCACGATGTCCTATTTCTCATGGGGAGACGGAAAATTGTGTTCGTAATCAGGAGATCATGTTCGGCACATGTCTGAAGGAGGCGGAGTCCATTGCTGTTACAATTTCCGACTCCATGCTTTCCAATAATGCCACTCCAAGAGGTGGTGTCCGTGCCTACTCTGGCATTGAAATCCCCAAGGAGTATAAGTTTGTCTCCTTTGGGAACAGATGTTAATACATTGTGCAGGTCCTCATAGAACTTGTTCTTGACATCATCTTCGTTGGTCATAGTTGGTGCGTAGACACTCACAATGGTTGCGTGCTTCCTTCCATTCAGCAGAGGCAACTTCATGGTCATGAGCCTGTCGTTTATAGCCTTTGGAAATCCAGCTAATTTGCCAACCAGGGCCGAATTAATGGCAAATCCCACACCGGATTGGCGTCTTTCCTCGCTTTTCCTTCCACTCCAGTAAAATGTGTAGCCTGCACCTATTTCACAGATTTGGCCTTCTTCAGCAAGTTGTGTCTCGCTCAAGACTGCAATGTCAATGTTGTACCTGCCCAGCTCTCTCCCAATCAGTGCTGTTCGTCTCTCTGGACCCGACGCGCCGTCTCTGTCAAGTAGGGTGCGTACATTCCAAGTTCCAATTGTTAAGGGAATATGGTTTACTCTTTTAGCTTTGCTTGTTTTATCTTTCTTTGTATGTCGACCGCAGTTAGGGTACCCACCAACCGCGGCTAGCTGGTTAGGTAGTGATGAAGCAGACAATGTTTAGGGCACCTTTTCTAGCCCCTTCCTCATGCTATGGAGGTGAGCAGTGTGTTCCTATAGAGGGCTGCTCAGTCGCTCAGGGGTTTTTCTCGTTTCAATTGACATATTTTTATTGGTCAATATGTTTTTCATCTTGCTAAAGGCTACTTTTGCCATGGCGATTCTTGTTCTAATCTCTTCAAGGCATCTTCCATCAGATGTTATTACTGTTCCGAGATAATTGTACCTGCTCACTTGTTGAAGAATATTCCCATTTACTTGTATATTACATTGTGGTATTTCGTCCTTCCTAGTGACGACCATAATCTGTGTCTTTTTACAATTTAATTCTAACCCTAGTTGTTCACTGTGTGTAACAATCGCATCTACTAAATTTTGCAGGTCCTGTTCATTGTCTGCAATCAAGACTGTATCATCTGCATATCTAATGTTATTGATGCATCGTCCCCCAATGTTGATTCCTTCCATATCTTCAATATTTCTGAAAATACTGTCACTGTACAGGGAAAACAGATCTGGAGACATTACACATCCCTGTCTCACACCTCTCTTAATAGGCTGATATTGGCTTACTTCATTATCAACTCTTATGGCAGCTTGTTGTTTCCAATATATGTTTTTTACAAGTCTAAGATCTTTTCCATCAATTTGTAGATCTTCAAGCATCCTTATCATGTTGACATGTCTCACTTTATCAAAAGCCTTTGTGTAGTCAATAAAGCAAAGGTGTAGATCTTTGTTTACTTCTATAGAACGTTCGATTATATTTCTCAGTATATACACAGCATTTACTGTACCCTTGCCTTCCACAAACCCACATTGTTCTTCTCCTATTTCAGGTTGTATTTTCCTCCTAACTCTTTGCATGATAATTCTTAGCAAAATCTTCGTGATGTGACTCATTATACTAATTGTTCGATGTTGATCACATTCCAAGGCTCCTGATTTCTTTGGGATTGCAATAAATACAGAATTACATAACTCCTGAGGTATATTTCCAGTATCATATATTGTATTAAGCAGACTGGTAACTTGATCTATTCCATATTCTTCTAAAGCGTTAATCATTTCTGTTGTGACGCTGTCTGAACCGGGGGTCTTGCCAGATTTCATATGGTTAAGAGCATTCTGAACCTCCATCTTCAAAATTGCTGGTCCTTCATTATTATTTTGAACATCATACTGTTCGTCTCTGTTATCGTCATACAGGTTTTTCACGTAATCTGACCATTCATGTAATATCTGATCTTTTTCTATTATGACTCTTCCATCTTTTGTCTTTAGGCAGCCTACTGATGTACGTGTTCTTTGATTAGTAAGCTCCTGAATTCTTTTGTGCATTAGTTTCGCATTGTTACTGTTGTGTTGTTTTTCAATTTCTCTGCAATTTTTCTCAAGCCATGTTTCTTTTGCCTCCTTACATAAGGTTCTCACTTTTCTGTGAATTTCTTCATATTTGGCAGGATTATTTTTGTTCTGTCTTCTTGTTTCCATTAGTTGTAAAAAAATTTCAGTCATCCATGTCTTACGGCATGTTTTATGAATATATACATATATATTTATTTATTTAGAACTGATTTATGTTTATGTAACATGCCATCATATATCATCATACCATCATATATTATGACTTGAATGCATGTTTATATGAATGTATAGACATATGTGTTTGAGATGTGTAGACATAGATACTACCCATCTCCGTTCGTTTCATTCCAGATCTCTTAGGAGCAATGGACAATCAACAACCCATATCAGGAAGTGACTTAGCCTTGTGAAGGGACCAATTTGGACTCCTTCAATCTGACAGTGAACTGCGTCTCACTGGGGGAAGCATGACCTATGTGACCTCTTAAGTTACGTATACCATAATATCATCATCATCATCATCATATGATCATCAAGACTAGAAATAATAAACACAGTTGTTGTATTTTAAAACTCAATTTGTCCGTATATGTTTGTGTAGCGTAATCAAGTACACACATTATTATATCATTTAGTGGGGGTTCAAACACATTGTCCAGAAGAGGGAATATATGTCAGGGAGGTACTTTGCCTATGCAGTCATAAGTAACCAGATTACGTTGCATAACTTAACTCCTCCTTTCTCACTTCTGGTGATACTAAGTACAGCCAAATCTATATAGATATAATCTATCTTCAACGAGCCACTTCTTGGCTGTTTTCTTGAGTATCAGGGACAGTGTCTTAAATCAGCATAACAGACACTAGTTCCAGGTTTTCTCTCTGGGATCTGGGGTGGTAATTAGTCCCATCTGACAGAGGTAAGGGATCTCAAACTGCACCCAGAACTAAACCCCAGTAGGAGAAAATGATTTTGGCTGAGTGGTTGCCCACCCGGGAGCTACTTCAAGCCAGTTGGTGACATATTGGTCTGCTCGTCCGCTATAGAATCCGGGAGAAACCCCTAGAACACTTTGGTTCGCTCGCAAGGAACGAACCTATTTCAAATCTGTTAGTCTGGTATTATTCTGGTCTTGCTCATGGATAGAACATAGGTCATTCTCACTTACATTCTTAGCAGCATTAGTTAGTTATAATTTATTTCTAATGTAATAGCTTGCTCGATCGTAAGCAAGATTTTGACATTAGGACTTCTCGTCCATGATAGAATCAGAGAATAAATTCTAGACTATTGATTTTCATAAACCATTCTTTCATTCTTCACCCATTACATTTGCTAAGTATTAACTTAGGAATTTGTTTCTAGGGAAGTTTGTAGAATTTAAATAACTTGTTAAAAAGTTAATAATGGATAATATCATATGAGTTAATTTACATCATTCACCACTGTAGAATTAATAATCACATTAATTAGTGATATTAATTAGTTTATTGATGACTAACATATTGAACTTTGTTTCTCAGACTACGGCACTTAGTTAGATCTCTATTTTTATGTGCCCTGTCCCAGTCTCTCATAAGTTCAACTACCTCCTGTGTGATTCACGGGGGCTTAGTGTGATGTTTAACACAAACTTCCTTAAATGGAACATGCTTATCAAATATGCTTAGAAATGTCTTCTGGGTCAGGAAGCTGGTAAACATAGTCCAGAGATGAGTTGAGCAAGTCTTGTAAGAAGGCATCTTGATTGAAGTTTTTGTAATTTCTATATTTTATACTTATAGTATGTGTTTGGGAGTTTTGGTACCTCTTTTCGACCACGTGCAACATACTGGGTAGTGATCGCTCATTGCATTAATAGGTACAGTACATTCTGTGATGTTGTCAGCACACGTAGTATAGATATGATCTATAAGTGTTGCAGATGAATTTGTTATTCTAGTGGCTTGTTTGACTAACTGTTGGAAGTTATATGACTCTATTATGTTTTCCCATGTTTTGTTTGATTTGTTAGTGTCTATGTTGAAGTCGCCTAGCAGTATAGAATCTAAGAATAATGCGCATAGCTTCATTCTGTATCCTTTTCATCCTTTCTATCTGGTTATGGCTGAGAGTCAGGATTGCCATTGCATACTCAAAAACAGACATGACCAGCCCCTCGTACAGAAGACATAGATGGCGCTGCTCACAGTTTGCTGCCGCCATCACCCGCATCACAGCCAAACCCCGCTTGGCCTTTGTTATCACCTGGTCTATGTGCACATTATAAGCAAGGCTTCGATCAAACCGTATCCCCAGGTAATTCATTGCCTGCGTTCTTTCCACCGTCTCTGAACACAGCTTTACAGTTGGTGTTGGAGTGTTGAGAATATGATTATTCAACGAGAACCAAGTCACTGTTGCCTTTCTTGGGTTGACCATTGCCCCAGCTTCATCACACCAAGTACTTATGCGATTGAGTTCGGTTTGTAGTTCCACTGCAACCTGCTCTCTATCCTTACCCTGATGATACACTAAAACATCATCGGCATATGACAATCTCCTGCCAGGTCCAGTGATCTGCTCACTGGTGATTCTCACTGTGTAGGCGTTGAACAGTACCGGAGATAATGGTGATCTCTGTGGTAGGCCAGGATATATTGTTGTTGATTACGAAGTCCAACTGCCACATCTAACAACTACTTTCCGTTGGAAGAGGGCTGCAGCGATCCAACTAAGGAGGAATGGACTTACTTTGAGTTCAAGAAGCTGAAACATTAAAAAATCCAATGGTACTCTGTTGTACGCGTCCTCAAGATCAATCACTGCAGCAAAGGTTTCAATGCCTGAGTGGAAACCTTCATAGACATCATGGGCAAAAACTGCTGCATTGGTCCAGGTTTCTCTTTTTGGACGGTACCCACCCAGGGTAGGTGGGAAAACACCTTGCCTCTCTAGCTGGCTTGATATTTTCCTGGCAATTACCTTCTCCAGCAGCTTGCCTATTGTATTCTGCATGGTTATAATTCAATATCCCTGAATTTTTTTGTGGTCTTTGTCAGGCTTCGGCAAGGGAATCAGATAGCTGTGTAACCACTCCTCCTTGATGCTAGCACTCCCTATACTGTTGTTGTACATGTCTGCTAGTTTCTCCAGCTCGTTGTCGGTACACCTATTGATGTTGTCATATCTTATGCCATGAGGCCCTGGAGCGCTGTTTTTTTATCGTCGAAGCACAGCCTTGATTTCTTTCACTGTCACTGTGTCTTCATCCGAAGTGTTCTGGGCCTTGCACCTGTCTGAGGTGATCTCCTTGGCCAGATTTCGGCCTCCCTTGTCTGTCTGGTTGCTCTGCTCTAGATAGCGTTCAAAGAGGGCTTTGCCCTTGTCCTCGTCAGTCCTCTGCCAGATGTGGTCAGCACCTTGGAAGTCAGAAATACTCTTATTCTTGACTACACCACTCATGCTTTTATGTAGTCGCCAGAATAATTTCAGTGACTTGTCTGTGCTTACTCTTTGACACATCTCTGCCCATTTTTCGCTTTTAACCACCGTGACCAGTTTTTTAAAATAGCTTACTTTTATGTGCATCTCTCTTTCTAAGTGCATGCAGGGACTAGGAAGACCAGCTCTATTCTTCTTGGCATTCTGCCATCTCCTTACAGCACTACGCTTATCCACCCAGCCTTCTCCACTTCGAAATTCCACCAAGGTGGCTGCTCCCAGCTTTTGTTCCTGCCCTGAAGCTTTCTGCGCTTGTCATGTCTTATTTAACTCACCACATCTTGCCCTATACTGTCATACTGGAAAGTCTTTACCTTTAGCTTGTGCTGCTTGGTTCTGCCTTTCTCCACCAATATGCTGCATGGGTGGTGGTCGCTGCCGTGGTGTCCTAGGACACCCCATCTACACACTGTAGTCAGTGAAGGTGAAACCAGCGCCAGATCAATAGCACTGTCCTCATCGCCTGGACGGCTTGCTGTCCTGGTGACACAGCCACAGTTGATACAAACCAGGTCAATGGTTTCAAGGGCAATCTCGAGCTCCTCCCCCTGTGTGTTGGAGGAAATGTTTCCCCATGATCTGCCTTTAGCGTTGAAATCGCCACAGAAAATAACATTTCTCTCGTGACCTAATATGTCACTTAAGCACTGCCACTTCTGGGAATCCATACTCGCGTTGCGGGCATAAACATTAACCAACAGGAATGGTATACTGGATTGAACTCTCAACGCCTGTATTTGTATATCGTCACTGTACCATCTGGACATGTCTAGCTCTGACGCCACCATGCTGTCACGAACGAGAATCGCCATTCCCAGATGTCGTCTGTTGTAGAAACATTTGAAGCCGGCAATTCGGAGTGGCTGATCGCCCCAATCTCATCTCCTGGAGCGCTACAATGTAATTCCTGTAAACCAGGGTTTCTAAAATAGAGCCCCGTTGTTTTACGCTGGCGCAGTTCCAATACAGAATACGGATATTCCTGAGTCCTAGACGGTGACACTTGAGTCTAAAACGTCTTAAACCACCACGCTTACCTTGTCGATTTCTGCCTGACCAGCGCCCACGCTGCCTCGTTATGTTGACTGCTGACCGCTCAGAGAACACACGTTGTTCCGCCATGTTGAAAAACCAAAAACAACAGAAACCAAACACGCTGCAAAAACATCACTCAAGGATTGCTTCGCTAGATGCACGAAACTCCGTAGCATCCGTGCAGATCTTGAGTAGAAACTCCTGGTTTTACATCCTGGCACGCAAATTACGAGCAAGAGATGAATAATTCCATCTCCTATGTGAAAAAGTTAACGATCACAAAACAACCCAACCGTCCCTCGCCATCTTGAAACCGGAAGTCTCTCCCTTATCTCTTATGTCATAATTACACTTCCTGGTATTAAATTACGTCACCAAAAAATTCATAACTCCGCTTAGAATTAACATACGTACACTCTTCGTTGAGATACCGTTGGATTCGTCTTGCCAAGCTCTATCTGGTATGATTTCGTAAGTAAAAACCCAATATTTAAATAGGCCTATTGACCAGAATTGCTACTATATGGAGAATTGAAACAAAAGAAAGAGCAGCGGCTGCCGCAGGATATATTATATATTATATATAATAATAATATATTATATATATATGATAATAATAATATATGATTATGGCACTCTTCCGAATTGCGGTCCCAAATAGATCCGCAGTGAATAGGTCAGGGGTTAAGGGTTAGGGTTAGTTGTTAACTAAACACTGACCCTAACCCTTACCCCTGACCTATTCACTGCGGATCTATTTGGGACCGCAATTCGGAAGAGTGCCTATGATTATATATCTGAATATTAATTGAATATCATTGCAATACCTAATCAAATTGTTTGCAATTCATATACGCTTATAATATACGAGAACTGCCGAACAACGTACAGAAAGTAACTAAAGTGTTGTACACATCTAGCGAATTTAGACAACTACTGCACTATACTATTAATAATAGTATTATTGATTTGCAAGCCATTCATGATGCATTCTACTTCCTTGTGCTCTGCCTAGCCTAAACTAACAACCATTTTATTTTGTTAGTAAAGCAGAGTAAATCTGGATGATAGGTTCGATACTAAAAAAAGTAATAGCAATACACTGAAACAGTGGAATCGATTTTATGAGACAACAGATCGCCCATGACTCCAGCACAACGGTTGCAGTAGACTAATGTAGTAATGTAATACTAATACTAATAGTAATATAGTAATATTTAATAATGTAATATTATAAAATAAATATACTTGTAGATATAATACGGTTATTGCGAAGCTTTGCTTACCATTTAATGTTGGAAGACAACGGTAGTACTAGTTTATTAATATTAATATTATTATGGCATAGTGAGTTGCTACCCACCCTTTTTAGTTTTAGTTTTTAGTTAGTTTTAGTTTTACCGTACATATTAATTATTATATAATTATATTATATTAAATTAATTATTAATAATAGTATTTCATTTTAATATTTATATATACATTTATTACATTGATTACAACGTCTTTTCTTTGTAAATAAAATAAACACTAACAGTACATCAGTAAGGAAGTGAATTGTTTATTTTACACGTCTGGAACAAGGATATTTAATCGTTTCGATTCATAAGTAAAACATGCAATATTAATTATTTTAGCTGTTGTCATTTTAAGTTTGTGTTCTATCAGTTATATGTGTTAGTTAGTACTGTTAGCCTAGGCATGTTAGTAAAACATTTTTAATTTTTTTTTTTTTAAATTTTAATTATGCAACCTGTATTGTTGGATTCAGATATCTCTTGAGGAAAAACAAAATCCATCGGTACCTTATTCAAGTCTGTCCGTCAATTCTGAAGTCGGTATGAGGGAAAGCTTAGGGTGGTATTGATGTGATGAGATTGAGAGGTTAAATATTCATGGCAGTGTTTTCATATATTCTGGTAGAGTAGTCAGAGGCCAGAGCGGAGTGGCATTTTCTTTAGATAAAATAACTGCAAAAGCTTTAATGGGATATAACCCGGTTAATGATATAATTCTCACAATCATACTTATATACTGAACATACTCGTAAAAAAAAAAACAACAACTCATATATATATATATATATATATATATATATATATATATATATATATATACACACACACATACACACAACAGCAGAGGAGGAATAAATTTAAGATTTCTACAGCATACTGCAAGACACGTTAAATAAGATTGGTCATGACACAACAATAATATTAATAATTCATTCATTCATTTAGTAGCATGTCCTTTGCAGACCTCGCTACCACAACAACCTTCTGGACAACTTCACGACCATAAGCAAGATACCCCGCATCCGATACACCCATCTGGAAGATGCATTCCTTGCTTGATATTAAACCAATCTGATCTCTCGGTATCTATTCTCACCACTGCTTGTTGGTCTAGATAGAGCATTTTTAAAAGTTGTATTACATGTGCATGAAAGCCCATGTCCCTCATGATTTTCCAAAGTTTCTGATGTTGTACAGTCAAATGCCTTTGAATAATCCTTGAAACATGAGAATAAAATAGATTTACATTAAATTCTCTGCACTTCTCTATTATTAAACACATGTTGAGTATGTGATCTCTTGTTCCTCTTCCTTGCCTAAATCCAGCTTGAACTATGCTAATTTCTTCTTCCATTTTCTTACAGTCTTCCCATTATGATCTGGGAAACAATTCTATAGCTGGTGGATAATTTCAGGTTGCTCTTTTTTGGTATTGGAATGACGATAGTTCTCTTCCAGTCTTGTGGCCATATACCATATTTCCATATCTTTTTACATAAAGTGTGATAGATTTGTATGCTTCTTCTCCTGCTTCAGACAATAATAATGGGAGATTTTAATACAAAGTAGGTGCAGGAAGAGCTGTAAATCAGAGACACGTTTTAGGAAAATTTCGGATTGGGAAACAGAAATGATGCAGGTGACAAATTAATTGAATTTTGCACAGAAAATGAGTTAACAAATGCCAACACACCTTTTAAACAACATCCAAGAAGACTCGTCACATGGAAGTCCCCAGACAGTACTACCAAAAACCAGACAGATTATATTTTAACTCTTTCGCTACCAAACAAAAATTGGGTCCTGACCAAACAGAAATTCATGGCAGAAAATTTGAAGTAGGGGTGTGTCACAATAATGATTTTAAAATGGTTAAAACGGTAGCAGATCTATTGTATTACATATCAAGTTAAAGAGGATTGCACAAGGAACATGACAGTGTTAATAATTAATTGATAGGTTACAAATATTAGGACAATAATGAGAGGTTTAATAATAACAACTGAAATTAAAGAGGTAAAAATTATTTTAAAAATTGCACATATAAAGTGTTTTCTATACTCGTCTACTGCTAATCATGTTTAATTTACTGAATAGTCAAACAAACAACACTTGTCTTCAACAATATAAACAGTATTGCTCATTAAAATTACTCAAAAGGAAGTTCTGCTGCATATTCTGAACCATGTCTTTTTCACAAAAAATGGGAAAAAAAATAATGGCAGAAAACTGGAAGTAGGGGTCTGTCACAATAATGTTATGAAAATGGTTAAAATTGTTGCAGAAATGTTGTATTATATATCAAAATAAAGGGGATTGCACAAGGAATATGTTGGTATTGGAATTATTCCTATAGGTTGTAAATATAATAAAAATAATAATATAATTTTAAAAATAATTTGACAAAAAGAGGTAAAAATGATGAAAACATTGCACTTGCCAAGGGGGCATTGTTATCCTGATCACTGCTAAATCACTGCTAATCCTGTTGAATTTACTGAACAAACACCACTTCTCTAAAATATAAACACAATTGCTCCCAATCAATCATCCGAAAAGAAGTTTTGCCGCAGATTCTGAATCATGTATTTTTCTTTTTTCAGACAAAAATTAAGAAAACACTTGGCAGATTTACATTTAATTACAATGAATATTTACGCATGTCTGTTTATTTTTATTTACAATATGTGGCAGTCTATTTGTGATAGGCTGCAAAGCAAACTTTGGCACACAAGTGTGGTCTATTAGTGCAGCCGGAGCAAACAAAAGATGATCTGTGTCATTTAGTTTGAGTGCTGCAAAAAACACAGTCTCTATTGACACTGACAAATTCTATTAAATACTTGGCTCCTGTCACTCTTTTAACATAATTTCCTGCAACAGACTTTTTGAAATTCTTTGGCAGGCAGAGTGTCAAACTTTCAGGAATAATCTGAGCTGCTTCGCGATGTGCACTTTCAAGTAAACTTTGTGTGAAATCCTTCAATGACAGTTTTTTTTCATCCTTTCTCTGTTTGGCATATGGAATGTAGGATGTGAGCATTGGTCTGTGCAATTTCAAAGATCCAGTAGTAGATCTTCTTCCACCACTTAATAGTTTTCCTATCATGGATATTATAATATCCAACCATTTGGTCCATTCTGTCGCAGCAATTCATCGCCATGTTATATTCATGGATCATCTTCGGCTTGCTGAGCGGTTTTCGCAATCCGCTCTTAACAGTTACAACTACAGACTTGGTAGAGACAACAATGCATGGTTGTTTAGCTTTTTTATCTCTCCATGCCACACACAATATTCTATCTCCTTCAAGAAGCCACTTCATCTCTTGATGCTGAAGTCGCAAATGCTTCAACTCAGGAGGGAAGCCTACTCGGTTGACATTCAGTGTCCCTGTATAATTGAATTGTTGGAATGCAGATAGCATAGTTCAGGGAACTGTAGCAGGAAACATAGTGGCATGCCAAGGAGTATATAAATGTGCACTTGTACACCAGTAGTCTTTGATACATGGTCTGGGATCAAGTCCCATAGCAATAATGACAGACGTAAACTTCAGCCATTCGTGCTTCATGAGTGGGGTCCAGGATAACAGACTAGAATGTTTTCTTTTAGGAGTGTTCTGCATGAACATCTTTTATGCATATTCGTTTACATTTTTAATTAAACAATCCACTATGTCATCATGAAAAAACATTTTGAGAAAATCCATAGGTGTTTGAAGTTGATAAAGTTTAGAGTTGACGTGAGATCTTCGAGGACAAAACTCAAACTTCGGTTTTGTTTCCCCTTCTGACACATTTTGCCATGTTGATGTTGTTGAAGAGGATGGGAGAGGTGCATCACGCTCTACAGAAGCTTGTAAATTCGAGTTTTTTTCTTCCACTTTCATTCTTAGTTTGTACTGTTTGCTTTCCTTTGCGCTGAGAAGTAATTGTGACATACTGACATTCATTGTCAGATGGACATTCATTGTCAGACACCTCAGCTGCTGACAAACTTTCACTGGTTTCTTTATCACCACATGCTGAAACTTTAGACTCACATCTAAAACTGCTGTCTGAATCTTCACTAATATCGGAATCACTATTGTTTAAAACTGTTTCAAACAGTAACCTAGCTTGATCTGAAGTCATTCTACGAGGACGCATACTGGTGGGCTTTTCCATTGTGAAAAACCCAAACAAACAAATTAACGCTACTTTAACCCTTTACAGGGCAGACGCTTGTCCATTTTCTAGCCCTGAACGGGCAAGATTTTTTCAGGTTTGGTAAAATTTCGGGTCGCGTTAGTAAAAACATCACAAATAAGGTGTTAGTCAACCGATGTTAGTTAAATAAACAACACAATGAAGGGAAAAGCATGCAGAATATGTTACTCACGTGATTGTTGTCGGTAATCCATATATGAACACAAATATTTACGAAATATGGCATGTTTGTGATTTTCCGTCATCTATACAGCAATTTACAAACACATTTTCAGAATCATAATCACTTTCTTTAAAGTCCGACTCAGACTGCTAATGCAAAGTAACGCTTTGCACTGATATCTAGCTCCGATTAATAGTCAACTTCGTGCCCTTTAATGTCATTTAAATCGAATAGAGCGAAATCTCGGCTTTCACTTAAAGAATCGCCGAAATCCATTTTGAAAAACGGTTAAAAATCCTGAAAACTATCAAAAATTGTCCGTAAAAGTCCGTTCAAATTCATACTATCGTGTTTACAAATGGCGGCCACATTGTCAAGCTGTCGGCGAAAGCGAAAGTAGACGTCGGAAGTGTCGGAAAGTCGAGAGATCGCGTTTTTACAATGTATAATATTGGCCGGAATCGGACGCTACGATCGTTTTATGGCATCGGCCGGAATTGGCCGCTGTGACCTGTAAAGGGTTAAAACTTTAAAATTCACAAGAATCCAATGTTGGCAAATGTTTGACCCCACAATGATGATGTAGCTATGTTGAGCAGTTGACTGGAGGTTACATTTCTTGGAACGAGGTGTTTTCTCAATTCAGTGTGTGAATCGGTCGCAAAGTGTAAACATCACAAAACGGCCATCTTGGAAAATCACACGATCAGTTTCAGCAATCGGGAATCGTGCATTGCTTACGGTCACGTGAGGTTTTCCATATATGGAAGTTTGCAAAAGATTATTGATTCGAAACACAGTTGTACAGGCCAAAGTTTAACGAACAATTAGGGGAGATAGTGACCTTTACAATGATGTATGACACATGTCGATAGCTCGTCGCCGAGATATCGTTGCTATGGATTAAAAAACATCAATTTCATAACAATTTTCAATAAGTAGACAATTTGACACCTAGGTTGGGTTCAGTAAAATATGAATGTTGCATTAACATAACAGTTTTTAAAGAAAAACAAGTACCTAATCTGATAGAATACATGCTAAGGTGTTTAAAAATGAACTAGTCTAAAAATAGCCAACTTGACCAAAAATAGATTTTTTTCTGCCGCACATCGCCTTAATACTAAGGAGATGGAGATCAAGCATAATATAAGCAAAAACCTTACGAAGTGCAGACTGATACAGATCATCAGTATTAGAAGCGGATGTGACAGTAAAACTCAAAAAGCTTATGCGAGGACCAATACCACTTCATTTTGACCTCAGAAAATCACCAGATGCATACAATGCAAAAGTGAAGAACTGTTTTGGGGTATGATGTCTATACAGGAGGACATGACACCTGATGAATTGACAGTATAAGCTACAGACATCTTGATAACAGCAGCCAAAGATCTAATTCCAACCAAGAATAAGCAACATAAGCCATGGATTACGTCAGACACGTTAGCATTAATAAAACAATGAAGGGAACTGAAACAAAGCAGGATGAAGTATAAATCTTTGACAAGAGAAATAAGAAATAACACAAGAAAGGACAACAACCAATATATGCAAGGGTGTTGTACTAAATTAGAGCAAAATTATAAGAATACAAGAGGTTACAAAATGCTCAAAGAAATTAAGTTATTGACAAGAAATTTTCAACCTTAAGTCAATGTTATCTGTGACAAATTGGGAAATACCTTAATAAAATCTAGACAAATTCTAGAAAGGTGGCAGGAATACTGCAGTATGATATGAATGACTGAGGATATGAATGAGATACATGAATCAATAACAGCAGAGACAGAACCTGAACCCTCATTAGATGAAATTGTATAGGGCAATAAAGAATCTGTTTTTTAACTAAAATCGGTTGACTAACACCTTATATGTGATGTTTTTACAAACGTAACCCGAAATTTTACCGAACCTGAAAAAATCTTGCCCGTTCAAGGCTAAA
This sequence comes from Cepaea hortensis, assembly GCA_963921405.1. Taxonomy (NCBI): domain Eukaryota; kingdom Metazoa; phylum Mollusca; class Gastropoda; order Stylommatophora; family Helicidae; genus Cepaea; species Cepaea hortensis. Next base: position 85,453,862 of record OY992891.1, read on the forward strand.
AAATAGACAAGCATCTGCCTGGTAAAGGGTTAAGATACCAGCTGAACTAATTAAAGCGAGAAGAGAAGAAAGTATACAAGTCTATCACATATTATGTAAAAATATATGGTGTATGGTCAACAGTGGTTAGAATAGATAGCGAGACATCAGATTGGTTTGACATCAAGCAAGGAGTCTGTCAGGGCTGTATGCTGTCCCCCTATTTGTTTAACCCTTTACAGGGCAGACATTTGCCCTTTTTATAGCTCTGAACGGGGAAGAATTTTCAGGTTTGGTAGAATGTTGGGTTATATTAGTAAAAACATCACATATAAGGTGTTAGTCAACATATTTTAGTGAAATAAAAAAAACAAAATGAAGGAAAAAGCATGCAGATTATTTTACTCACGTGAATGTTGCCAGTAATCCACACATTAACACAACATTTTTACAAACTACAACATATTGTTTGTGATTGTTAGTCATTTATACAGCAAATTACAAACACATTTTCAGAATCAAAATCACTTTCTTTAATGTCCGACTCATGACTGCTAATGCTGATCACTGATATCTAGCTCCGATTAATAGTCAACTTCGTGCCCTTCAATGTCACTTAAATTGAACCCAGCGAAATCTTCGCTATCACTTGAAGAATCACTGAAATCCATTTCGAAATACAAAGCGTAAAACCCCCCAAGACTATAAAAAAATCCATTCACATTCAAAGTACCGGAAGTAGACAATCAGAAGTCCTGGAAAGCCGCGAGATCGCGTGTTTACAATGCTTAGTATTCACGGGTGTTTTCAGGCATTTTGCCCGTACACGGGTAAAGGCGCTTTTGGCCGTTGCATCCGGTAAAGGGTTAACCTGTATGCTGAAAATATAATGAGAAATGTCAGAGATGTTATAAACAGGGAGCTATATGATGCCCTAAATATCAGTGGTCATGACATACCAGAGATTCAGTATGCTGATGATACAGTATTGCTATCCACAACATAGAATGGTATAGAAAGATTAATAACCTCAACCTAATTAAATAGTGAAAATTACAACTTATATCTTAACATAGCAAAAACAAAGATAATGCGTACAGATAAAACTACTATGGAGAAAGAAATATATGTTAATAAGGAAAAATTGGAGATGGTGGAACATTTTGAATATCTTGTGTCATTGATTACCAACAACAGTGACACAGTGAAGGAAGTTAAAAGACGAATAGCTATTGCTCTTTAAAGACTAAAACAACTGAATAAATTGTGGTGTGAGACAGATAGAACTACAAAAATCAGACTTCTAAGTGCATGCATCTTTCGCATTGCAACATACGCCTGAGAGACCTGAACACTTATAAACAAACTTAACAACGCATAAATGCCCTTGAATATAATTGTTATAGACAAGTTCTAAGAATACCTTGGGTAAAGAAAAGAACAAATGCATCTATACTTCAAGAGCTGAATATTAAAGAAGGTTGGTTATTAAAGACAACAAAACAATGAAAATTGAAATACTTTGGTCGTTTGGAACGTCACAAAAGTTTGGAGAGAACAGTGATGGAGGAGTATATACCTGGGAAGAGAATAAGAGGAAGGCCAAAGAGAAGATGGGTTTAGGATGTTGCAGATGATCTCCAGATGGGTGTATCGGAACATGGGACATCTTGGTAATGATCAAGAGGTTTTCTGGAAGGTTGTTATGGGAGCAAGGTTCTGCAAAGGACATGCTACTGAATGAATGAAGGAGGTAAATTCTTAGAAGGTATATTAGTTAAAGTCGTCTTTCAAAGGTAAAGCAAGACGGACATATAATCAGATTGCAATGGATCTATTAGTATTGGAACTCTTTGCTGGCTGTTGAAGATGAGGACTGAGTGCTTATGGGAATGACCTGAGTGCAGTGATGTTGGTTCTTGACTCAACTCATCTCATATGAGCAAAGAAAAAAATACTGTTTGAGCACTTTGATGAAATGTGGCTTAACACCAAAATCATTGTGTTTTTTTTGGACACATAAGCCTATGCAACTTTTTTTTATTTGTGAATAAAAACCTTAGCAACCATACATCATTGTGTTCGTGACAATGAGACCTAATTGAATAAACAATAATTTTTGAAATATTTTGTCATTTAGTCACATTAATATTCAACATGTCTACCCATTAATATCAATAGAACCAAATAATGTTATATTATGTGTTTGGAAAAAAATAATAAAAAAAAGATTCCAAAGTGCCTTGGAAAGGAAACCCTAATATTTTAATTTAGTGAATGAGTGGAACATTAAAGTTGATATAGCCGGTTGTAATCTTAAATGTTCAAACCGGTTCAAAATGCTGCTGATTAATCTACTATATATATAAACACATGATCATATTCTTACAAGTGAAATCGCAATGGAAACTTGCAAAATTATCAGCAATGCTGTCCTTGTAGTGTGATAAAAAATTACTCATGCATTCATTGGTATTGTCGTCACTGTGAATTTTCCATAATAATATTAAATGGCCATTTCTGTAGTACAAGGAAAACAACTATTTTCCGCCATTGCAATATTACATTACAGCATGTGATCTTCATAATTTCAGTTTGAGATGTGATTGCCATCTTGAATAGTCAAAAACTACAATATACACATATTGTCAAATTGAATAATAAATAGTAGAACAATGTAAAACTTCTAGATAAAATGAGATTTGCAGGTCTACTTATGTCTTAGAAAGACACCTAAGATCTCCCTTTAGAAACATAATATTTCAAGCCTAGAAGTGTAGTATGTCCGACAGTGGAGTGAAACACAATGCCCACTAATAGGTTTTTTTTTAATCGCGACTTTGTCATAATCAGGGAATTTAACATTATTAGTATGCAACACCATCAACTACCATCACTGGCCCTACATCAAAGATCATCTGCGATGAGACCAAGAGGAAACCTAAGAAAAAAATGGATTGACGACATCAAATACATTGCACAATAGCACAGAATTACACTATCCAATGCCACCATATTCCTCCCCACGACGCTTGACGGCAAAAGTGGAAGATGATGATGAATACACAAATTCTCCTGATTTCGAAATCGCTAATTTATAATAGTCGAATAGCACCATATCCCTTTCCGGTTTAATTGTGGATATTGGATACCTCCCAGTTCCTAATGTGTGTGTGTCAGTTACATAATTTATTATGAACAAAGAAAAAATAATGTCTGAGCACTTTGATTACTTGTGGTCTAACACTTAAATCACTGTTTTTGTTTAATACATTCACCAATGTAGCTTTTTTAAAAACTGAACAAAGACCTTAGCAACCATATACCATTGTGTTCTTGATAATGAGACCTAATTAAGTAAACAATATGTTTTTTCAAATAGCATGGCATTTAATCACATTGATATTTGAAATAACTATCCATTAATATAAATAGAACCAAATAATGTTATGCTTTAAAAAATAAAAAATAAAAAAAAATGTAAAAAGTTTACAATGGTTGCCAATTAATGTTTCTTGTAATTAATTCCTGATATATTAACTGATTTAATGTCAAACAAAACGTGGGTTTGGACCAAACAAAAATTGATGGCTGAAAATGGGAAGTAGGTGTGTGTCACAGTAATGATGTAAAACTGGTTAAAATAGCAGATATATTGTATTATATATCCAGTTAGAGATAATTGCTCAAGGAACACTTTTCTATTGATAGTCTTGGAAGAAGTTACAAATATCATCTTAATAATGTTAGATTTTGTAACATATATTTAGAAGAAAGGGGTGACAGTAAATTTGATAATAATCCAATTCAGTTTTCTGAATAATGATAAATACACCACTTTTCTTCACTAATATCACAAAAACTGCTTCTTAACACCATCGAAACACAATTATAACATCAAATTTTGAAGCAAACATTTTCACACAAAATTAAGGAAAACACAAAGCAGATTTGTACTCATGAGAATGAGAACCAATTTATGCACTATTTTCTAATTAGTTGTAAAAGCAAACTTAAGGGCACAAGTGTGTTAGAGCAAGCATAATTCACCATGTGCCATCATATGATGACAGACTTTTGCTGTTAGTTTTGTTTTCCATATGACTGCCTGCTCTATAATTTAACCAAATAACCACATTCTGCACATGCTATCAGTTTCACAATCTTTCACAAAGTCCTTTAAATCAAAATAACTATCATCTGAAATTGTTTAAAACAATAATCTGATGTAAATCAATAAGGTCAAGAACTAGTGGGTGTTCTGTTCTTCAGCATTCCGAGCCATTGAGGTTCTTTGCTGCAGATACAAGCCGTCTCCATTCGTCTCTCTGGTTGACCTTCTCTTGCCAATCGTTGATTCCAAGTGCTTGTAGGTCTGTATTTATATTATCTCTTCACCGTCTTCTTGGTCTACCTCGGGGTCTACGGTCATTTATTTCCTGAGTGTAAGCGAGTTTTGTTTCCCTATTATCTTCCATTCTTTCTATATGCCCCAGCCATTGTAGTCTATTAGCCTTCATGATACCAGTGATTAGTGGGGACTTAAACAGATCATAAATGTCTTTGTTACTTCTTCTTTTTCACTCTCCACTTTGTGTATCCCTAATGGGTCCAAAGATGCGTCTTAAAACTTTGTTCTCAAAGGTTTGTAACAAGGCTTTGTCTCTTTTCGTTGTACTCCAGGTGTCAGAGCCATACAGCACAACTGGTCTGATCAGTGTTTTGCATATTGTGATTTTGGTGTTACGAGATATCACATTTGATTTTAGTAGATGTTGTAGTGCATAGTATATCTTATTTCCAGAATTGATTCTAGTTTGTATTTCTTCCCTTATGATGTGGGAGCAGTTGAAGATTGTACCCAGGTATTTGTATGTCTCCGTTCTTTTAATGGTCATATTATCTATTTGTATGTGGCCAGAGTATTTAGCCATTCCTTCTCTTGAAATTACCATATATTCTGTCTTATCTTGGTTGATAACCAGCCCCATCTGTTGGGCTTTTTCCTTTAAGTGAGTCAATATTTCCAATGTCTTTTGTTCATTTTCCCCTATAATATCTATATCATCTGCATAACCAAGCAGCTTGGATGTTCCTCAAATATCACATTCCTCCTTTACCTTCCTTACAACTTTCTCTAGAGCCAGATTGAAGAGTAGCAGCAATAGTGCATCACGCTATTTCAAGCCAGATGTTATTTGGAAAGGGTCTGATTTCCTGCCCTTATATGTTACTATATTATAAGTATCTTCCATGCATAGTCTGATCATGTTGATTAACTTCCTTGGTATTCCAAATTCCTGTATAGCATTCCATAGACTATTCCTATGGACACTATCATAAGCCTTTTTAAAATCCACAAAAATGTTATGGAGATCTCTTTTATATTCCCAATTTTTCTCGGCTATTTGTCGTAAGATAAATATCTGATCTATTGTTGATCTGTTTTGTCTAAAGCCCACGTGGTAGTCGCCTAATATGCATTCTGAATATGGTTTTAGTCTATTTAGTAGTACTGCAGATAGTATCTGATAGCTTGTGGACAGTAGTGATATTCCTCTATAATTTTCACATTGGAACTTGTCTCCTTTCTCAAAGATAGGTATCAATAATGACTCTTTCCAGTCATGGGGTAATTCTTCTGTCCTCCAGATTTTTATTATTAGTTCTTATAGCTTTAGATGTAATGCATGGTCACCTGCCTTTATAAATTCAGCAGCAATTCCATCAGCCCCAGTTGCCTTATTGTTTTTAAGTCGTGTGATTACATATAGGATTTCTTCAAATGCAGGTTCTTCAATTTGTGGTTCACACATTAGACCCTCTTCCTGTGGGAAAGTGTTACCTGGAGCTTCACAATTTAGTAATTCAACAAAATATTCTTTCCATGTGTTGAAAATTTCCTCATTGGTATTTATCATATTCCCATTTTTGTCTTTTAAACCATATGTGTTGTGCTGGTGCCCTCATTTCATTGACTTCAGTTCTTTAAAAAAAACTTTCTGGATTCGTTTTTCTGGTGATTAGTTTCCATATCTTTGATTATATTACTGATATATTCTCGCTTCTGCTGTCGAACTATTTTTGTAGCCTCTTTATATTCATTTCTATATTGCTCTTCCTTTTGGATGTTGTTGATGTAATTTAACCATAAGTGTCTGGCATTCTTTTTCTTAATGACTGCATCTTCACATTTTTGATTGAACCATCTGTTCTTTCTATACGTGGTTAACACACCGAGACATTCTTCTGCGGTAGATTGAATTCTATTCTTGATGTTCAACCAAGTTTGGTCAACGTTTTCCCCCAAAGGGTTTTGCAGAGTTTCAAGTTTACATTTTATTTCATCTGTAAATTTCTCTTTGACTGTAATTGCTTGTAGTTTTTCTCTGTTATATGTTGGGTGTAATCTTTGTAATTTAGTATAGAAAGCTCTCTTAAGTTTTATTTTAAATTTTGCTCCAACGAGGAAGTGGTCTCTGTGGCACTCAGCTCCTCTATAACTTCGAACTTGTTGTATGTTTGATGCATTTCTGTTGTTAATTAAAATGTGATATATTTGATTATAGGTTCTCTTGTCACATGATTTCCAAGTTTGTTTGTGTAAATCCTTTCTTTGTGGTCTGGTACTGCTAATCTGCAGTCCTTTGGCTTCTGCCAGGTTGATGACTCTCCATCCATTATCATTTGAAGTTGTATGTAGGCTTTCCATACCGGCCACTTTTTTATGAGTTTGCTCTCTTCCTATTTTTGCATTGAAGTCTCCCAGTACAATCAGGATGTCCTGTTTGGGGGTTTCTTCTATGACATCTTCCAGATCATTATAAAAGTCTTCTTTAATATAATCTTCTTTCTCTTCTGTAGGTGCGTGTACATTAATCATCGTTATATTTTTTCCATTTACCTTTTATTCGTAATTTACTAATCCTGTCATTAACAGCTTTAAAGGTTAGAGCGTTCCCCCATAACTCTTTTTTGATGACAAATCCTGTCCCTAATTCATGTTTATTTTGGGTGTTTCCTCCATATATTATAATCATTCCATTTTGCTCTAAAGTATAGTACCCTCTTCTGGCCACCTTATTTCTTGAATTGCTGTTATATCCATTTGATATTCAACCAGCTCCCGGGTTAGTTCTTCGGCCGCTCCGGCTCGATATAGTGGCCGTACATTCCATGTTCCAAATCTCAAAAGTCCTTTAACGTTCCAAGGTCGTTGTCCAGATAAGTCAGTCCAAATTCGAGGCTCATGTATCTGTTTCGTAACAAAATAGTTTTTACAAAGGTAACCCCACACTTCAACCCCCAACCTGGAGGACCAGGGTGTTTCTCTTTGTCTGTTCTCTACCCTTTGACCTGTCCGGCTTGGGAGGCCCTGCTGGTAGCTACGCTACCGCCGGCATAGCTCTCAGGGTCATTGAGAAACTCAAGCTCCCCCACCACGACAAGGTGGAAACACCGGGTGTTGCCATTTCTGAAATCAGAAAATTAGCCACTTTTAAACAAAGATTTCTTTCACTGACATTTTTGCCATTTCAAGGCCTTTTTTCTAAGCATGTGAGGCAAAACACCAATCATAAGATGGGGTTCTAGAGCGAGGACATCTTCTTGTGTTTTTGCAAAGTGAGTTCTTAATAGTTACAAGACAATCCAGTTTTATTTGTGTCCAGTGTTTTGACAATTCCAAGTGCATACTTTTTCTAACTATAATTTCTAAACATTATTGTCTGTTGCTCTCTTAGACAAGCATGTCCACTCACATATGTACAGCAGTCAACAGAGCACAGTGTAAGCAAATATATTTCTTTAATAGATTCCAGATTAGTAAGAAATATCAGCAGCAAGCAAGGTCAGTCAGGACTGTTGATCATTGATGAGGCAATATGCAGATAATCATCCAGGCACTGCTTCTGACCACACTTATACCAGGTAAAGCACTGGTTGGGTAAACATAAATATGATTCATGTAGTAAGATCTAATTACAATTGTCAGTAATGTCGTGGTATTACTATATGGGGAGGTATATCGGGAACAAAGCCAATGTCATACATCCATCCATCATGTGCCATGCCGGTAAGCGTGGGTGGTCATGTTCTGCCATCTCTCTCGATCACCAGAGTCGTGGATCAGCTCCATGTTCCTGTCTCGACCATGCCATGTGGCCAAGCCATCCAGGTATTTACTTCTCGGTCTTCCCCTTGGTCTCTTCCCTTCGATCTTACCAGTTGTCACCAAGTTCTCCAAGTCATTTCTTCTCATAACATGCCCAACAAATTTTGACTGTCGTCTAATGACTCTAATTAGTTTACGATCTTCATTTGTTTCTTGAAGGACTTGCTCATTGGTTTTTCTGTCTGTCCATGGTATTCTTTGCATTTTCCTCAGAAACCACATTTCCACAGCCATTAGCTGATTTTTAGCTTGACTGCTTTTTGTTCACGCTGCACACCCATACAAAAGTAGAGGTTCTATGTAGCACCTCAACACTCTTTTTCTCGTTTCAATTGATATCTTTTTATTGGTCAGTATGTTTTTCATCTTGCAAAAGGCTACTTTCGCCATGGCAATTCTTGTTCTAATCTCTTCAAGGCATCTCCTATCAGATGTTATGACTGTGCCGAGATAACAGTATCGATTCACTTGTTTAAGAATATGCCCATCTACTCGTATATCACATTGTGGTATTTCCTTCTTCTCAGTGACGACCATAATCTGTGTCTTCTTAATATTCAGTTCTAACCCTAGTTGTTCACTGTGTGCAACAACTGCATCTACTAAATGTTGCAGGTCCTGTTTATTGTCTGCAGTCAAGACTATATCATCTGCATATCTAATGTTATTGATGTATCGTCCCCCAATGTTGATTCCTTCCATATCTTCTATATTTCTGAATATATTTTTACTGTACAGGGAAAAAAGATATGGAGACATTACACATCCCTGTCTCACACCTCTATTAATAGGCTGATATTGACCTACATTGTTATCAATTCTGATGGCAGCTTGTTTTTTTCCAATATATGTTTTTTACATGTCTAAGGTCTTTTCCATCAATTTGTAGATCTTCAAGCATCCTTATCATGTCAATATGTCTCACTTTATCGAAAGCCTTTGTGTAGTCAGTAAAGCATAGATATAGATCCTTGTTTACTTCTATAGAACGCTCAATTACTGTTCTCAGTATGTACACAGCATTTACTGTGCCCTTGTCTTCTACAAACCCACATTGTTCTTCTCTTATTTCGGGTAGTATTTTCTTCCTAACTCTTTGCATGATAATTCTCAGCAGAATCTTCGTGATGTGGCTCATTATACTAATTGTCCTATGTTGATCGCATTCCATGGCTCCTGATTTCTTCGTATTGCAATAAATATAGAATTACATAATTCAAGAGGTATATCTCCAGTATTTTATATTGCGTATAGCAGTCTAGTGACTTGGTCTATTCCATATTCTTCTAAGGCATTGATCATTTCTACTGTGATGTTATCTGTACCCAGGGTCTTGCCAGCTTTCAAATGGTTAAGAGCATTCTGAACTATCTTCAAAATTGATGGTCCTTCATTATCATTCCGATGATCATATTGTTCTTCTCTTGTATCATCATAAAGGTCTTTCACATAATCTTACCAAGCATGTAAAATCTGATATTTTTCAATGATGATTTTGCCATCTTTGGTTTTTATGCAACCCATTGAAGTGTGGGTTCTTTTGTTAGTGATGTCATTAATTCTTTTGTGCATTAATTTGGTATTCCGGGTGTTGTGTTGATGTTAAATTTCCTTGCAATTTTCCTCAAGCCATGTTTCTTTAGCCTCTTTGCATAGCTTCCTAATTTTCCTGTGAATCTCTTCATATTTTTCCTTGTTATTTTTGTTATTTATTCTTACTTCCATGAGTTTTAAGATGTCTACTGTCATCCATTTCTTGCGTCCTGTTATCTTTATTTTTGGGATGGTTGTTTGGAACACTGAGCTGATCCACGACTCTGGTGATCGAGTGAAATGGCGAATCATGACCGCCCATGCTTTCCGGCATGGCACATGATTGATTGATTGTTTCTGCAGCTTGGTTGACTGATTTCTTTAAAATTTCCCATTGGTCACTGACGTCTTGAAATAATATTTCCATATCGGACAATGCATCGAATTTGTTCTTTACATCTACGTTGAATTTATCTTTTATTTCCTCACTCTACAGTGTTTGTAGATCAAATGTTGTGTTTCTTGGTGATTATTTGACTTTCTTTAATTTTATATGTAAATTGCTTCAGATTAATCTATGGTTGCTGTAGCAGTCTGCGTTTGGTATAGTTTTTGCGACTTTGAAGGCATTTTGAAATCTTCTGTTGATGAGGATGTAATCAATCTGATTTCTGACCTTACGATCAGGACTCCTCCATGTCCATAATTTCCTTGGGTACTGTTGAAACCAGGTGTTTCCAATAATCAAATCATGCTCTTTTGCCCACTGTACTAGACTGCAACCACTTTCATTCTGTTCCCCTAGTCCATACTTGCCTACTATGCATCTGTCCTGTTGATTTCCAACTTTGGCATTCAAGTCACCGATTATGATATTTACTTCAGAATTCTTGCATTTCTTGAAGGCTTTCTCTAAATCACTATAAAATTCATCAATGCTGTCATCACTACTGTCTGCTGTTGGTGCGTAAACTTGTATGACGTTGACATCAAAAGGTCTTCCACTCGACCTCACCAGTAACACTCTGTCTGATACAGTCCAATATCCTTTGATCGATTTTGCTCTCTCTGTATCCATTATAATTGCTACTCCTCACTGTTGTTTCTCTCCACCAGAGTAGATTATTCTATATTCCTCAGATGTCATAATGCCCATTCCTGTCCATCTGGTCTCACATACACCTAACAGGTTAATATTTAATCTTCTCATTTCATTCTTAATGGTATCAAATTGTCCATTTCCACTCATAGTTCTTACATTCCAAGTTCCTACTTTCAGTGTTGATATTCTTTTGCACACAGTCGCCTGATGACGGTCTGGAGTCACCTGGTGCACATGATTACCCCTACCGGGCGAGGCTGCTGCTATGGAGCACCCATTTATGCCGTTTCTCTGATTATCGATAAGACTGCAGTATCATGTACATGATATTCTTGGCATCTGTAAAGAAGGTAGTTTGCCATTGCTTTCCTTCCTAGCAGTGACCATACTGGTCGATGACCGTAGCCATTGTCTCCCAAAAAAGAGATCCTCTGCTTACCATCGTGAAGCTGGAGAACATAACCTACAAATATCTGTCGGCTGCTCTTCAACATCTACCACCTGCTCCCATGGCTTCATGTAACCCTGATCGGGCGGCTAAACGGGTACTCCACCTTGCCCAAGGGTGTCCCGTAGGCTAGTGGAGGGAAGGAGGCATCTTACTTCTCCTTTGATAGGGAATACCCCTATCCCGCCACACACAATGTCATACAATATCTATAAAATAGTACATTATACATAGTTAAAGTCACTACATAATGGAAACATAACTGAAAGATTACTGCACTAAAGACACATTGGAGCATACAACAACAGGGGAACCGACGATGGACACATGACACTAAAGACACATTGGAGCATACAACAACAGGGGAACCGACGAAAGATTACTGCACTAAAGATACATTGGAGCATACAACAACAGTGGAACCGACAACAGATGCATGACACTAAAGACACATAATAGCATACACCAACAGGAGGACCGTCGAAAGACACATTGGAGCATACAAGAACAGGGGAACCGACAAAAGGCCCATTGGAGCATACAACAACAGGGGAACTGACAATGGACACATGACATTAAAGACACATTGTAGCATACAACAACAGGGGAACCGACGAAAGACACATTGGAGCATACAACAACAGGGGAACTGACGAAAGTCACATTGGAACATACAACAACATGAGAACCGACGATGGACACATGTCACTAAAGTCACATTGGAGCATACAACAACAGGGGAACTGACAAAAGACACATTGGAGCATACAACAGGGGAACCAACGATGGACACATGGCACTAAAGACACATTGGAGCATACAACAACAGGGGAACCAACGATGGACGCATGACACTAAAGACACATTGGAGCATACAACAACAGGGGAACTGACGAAAGTCACATTGGAACATACAACAACATGAGAACCGACGATGGACACATGTCACTAAAGTCACATTGGAGCATACAACAACAGGGGAACTGACAAAAGACACATTGGAGCATACAACAACAGGGGAACCAACGATGGACACATGGCACTAAAGACACATTGGAGCATACAACAACAGGGGAACCAACGATGGACGCATGACACTAAAGACACATTGGAGCATACAACAACAGGGGGATAAGAGACCAAATATAAATAGCCAAGATAATGGTGAAAGCCCACTGGAAGTTATAAATGCACTGCATTACATGGAGAAAGGACAGGCACCCCCAGTCCCAACAATGTCCTGTACACACTGCAAACTATGTCCGAACGTCCTTGAAAGACTCCATCGAATACTGAGATCTGCATGGAAGCACACATCCAAGAAAGCAAATGGAATCTTTATTCCCAAAGAACACATATGATCAAACATAATCTAGATTAGGTCAGTCTCTCTATTTTTCTCTGTCATTAGCAGAATCATGGCACACTTAATGGGAAAACCAGAATGTTAACAGAAAGATGCAGAAAGGGGGTATCCCTGGTGTTCCAAGGTGCGTTAAGCCTGCTACCATGATCTGGGTAGCTATCCAGAAAGCAACAACAGAAGATCGACCTGCATGTGATATCGTTGGACATGGCCAGTGCTTATGTGACTGTGCCCCACCAGATGCTGTGCAGGCTCTTAGGCTGTATTAAATTATCTGAGGAGATCACAACATTGCTAATGCAGTACTTTTCAGGATTCTTTTTTCACTTCTCATTCCTGATATTAATGAAAGATGGATCAACCTCCAAGTGGGTATAGCAGTGGGATGTATGATTTTACTGATTCTTTTTGTCATGATCATGCAGGTGATTCTGGATGTGGCATCAGGCACAAGGACCAAAAGTAAGTTTGGCATGCAAAATGTCACCATTAAAGACTTTCATGGTCATCATGACAATCCTGACAACAAAAGAGGCCATGCCCACAGCATGCTCCAAAGGCTGACTCAACTGATCGGCTGTTGCAGGATGAGTTTAAAGCCCCAAAAAATCAAGAAGCCTGTCAATCATTAAAGGCAAGGGTGTGGTAACCACCTTCATGGTGACTGACGAGGCAATCCCCAGTGCAACAGAGGTACCTGCCAAAAGTCTCGGCCGAGTGTACTATTCCTCACTTGACAGACAAGAGTGCAGTACATCACATACAAGGCAATCTCCAGTGCAACAGAGGAACGTACCAAAAGTCTCGGCCCGAGTTTATGATTCCTCACTTGACAGACAAGAGTGCAGTACATCACATACGCGAGACACTGGAAAGCAGTTTGTGAGCCATTGGCAAGAACAGACTGATCAGCAAGTTCAAGATCCACTGTCTCCATGTCATGCTGGTTCCCAAATTCCTATGGCCCATGTTCATTTATGAAGTAAACATGATCATGGTGAAGATGATAGAAAGAAAGTTCAGCACGGCCAAAAGAAGTGTCTATAAGTATCACTAAGTCTATCAGACAGCAATGTACTCCAAGAAGGCAAAGCTTTTGCTGCCATTCAATTCCTTTGTAGAGGAATGCAAAACCACAAAAGTCAGACTCACAGTGATGATGTGCGAATCCCCAGAAGAAACAGTCCATGGCTGCCAACCATATCTGAAAACAGGAAGGATGAGGAAGAATGACTAAACAATAAAATTGGCTCATGTTTGCTCAAGCTGAACTAAGTAATGTGACACAAAAGTCCAACAGACAAGGCTTTGGACATCAAAACAGTATTTAGTTGTGGTAAAAGATGTTGGCCAGGGAATGCAGAGACACAGTGGTTTAGGAGATTCATGAAGGAGACAACAACCAGAGAGTGCAGAAGGCTATGCAGCAGTCACAGCAAGGTTAGTGGGTGTCATGGGAGAGGACACTGCAGAAGTCCCTGACATGGAATTATATATGGTAAATGGCACCGTTACGGCTAAGTTTTGTTATTACATCACTTTATGATGCCTTACCATCAGCAGCCAACCTGATCAAATGGGGTAAGTCCATTGATTCATCATGTAAATGATCCTGTCTGTAAAAAGACGCAAACACTGGCACTAACACTATGCTTGCAGGTTTGTATTAGGGCAAAGTCGATTAACATGGTGCCACAATAAGGTACTTACTGAACTGGCGGTCATAGTGGATGTAGTGAGATGATGGGCAAACAGAGGGCCCACTGCCAGATACATTTCCTTAAAGCTAAGCAGAAACTGAATGGTAGGCTGGGAGCTAATGGTAGGCATAAGTGGCTGTAGCAGATACCCTGGGGTAATCTGGAGGTTTAAGAACTGACCTTGCTTTGTGGTGTACTCCCTGATGGCTCAGTAGTTGGTACTTATCAAGCTGATTGTCCTGTGTGAATCAATTTTGAGGAGCAGCACACCTACAAGATGAATAAGTATAGTGACATGTTTACATGTCTGACAGAACAGGTATACTGTCTGGCTATTTGCTATAGAGATTAGTGCCAGATGCTTGGAAGGAGCCCAAGCCCATGATAGAATAGGGACGCAGCAGTATTTCCAAGGCACCAGGGCTGGGTTCTATACTGGCCGAGACCTACTAACACGTCCTAGTCGTGCATCCTGGGCAACAGGTCTCTTCGGAGTCCTGGCTAAAGTCAGTAGGATCGTTGATTCCTCCGAAGTCGGAGAGTGTCTGCCTGCACGGCGAGGAACCACCAGTCTGCACACCAATAAGCCAGACATGGGACAACGGATACTCACACAAACCTCAGGTCCAGTATGACATCACACTGATGTTGGACAACAGGATGTCTTCATCAGGCATACAGGACTTCACGCTGGAGTTCACAGCCAGCGAACACAATCAAGCATGATAGAATTAGTCTAGAGGGAGAGGCAAAACAGCTGTGGGACAGGTACTGGCTTTCTTGCTGTTGAATGGAAGGTGCCATGATAATGTTGGAAGATGCATCAGGGTTTTAATTTTCACCTTCAGGAGTGTGGGATGGCTTTTGGGTAAGCACATTATATAATGTTGATGTGCGATAAGTGTGAAAAAGAGATGTCTCAAAGGTGGATGTGTAAAAGCATTTCAGGAGAAAAACAAAATGCTCAGGAGTCATGACCCGGATAGACCTGCCCCCTGAGAGTGTCAAGGAGGTAAAGGGGCTGGCACATTTGACTGGGGGTGCAGGGACTTTGTATGATGATTGGAAGCCTCTTTGCTGCAAAGTTCATAGTTCCCCATGATCTCTTCATAACCTTTGTTATCTGATCCTGTCTTGACATGTCACTTATCCAAATGTTTATATCGCTGTTGTGCTAGTTACCAATTGTACTTTCATGTTTCATGTAAAATTCCTCCTTAACTGTTAAAGTCATATCATTTGTTTTTGCATAACACTGCATCACAATAATGTTCACTGTATTTGTGGTGCTTTTAAAATATTGCTGTTATTCTAGAACTCACTGCTTCTCACTATTTCATTGGTTTCTGTGCCTATGTAGATAGCATTAGAGCTATATATTTTAATGAGTTTTGGTAGTAATTTGCTTACACTAGTATTTTCACAGTTGCAATGTTTGTTGGTTTATTTCTTTTAAAGTGTTTATTTCATTAGTTTATATATTTACCTCTCTTTCTGTAGGAAATTTCGGTCAGAAAATTGTAATTGATAATTCCACATTGATATCACCATGTATTACTGGTGCAAGGAGTGCAGTAGACACATATCTTATTACTGGAACCATTGGAGACAGTATTACAATGGCTCTGAGTCAGAGCTGGCAGACAGTCGTGTTCATTAAGGTGTTAAGAAGAACATCACCACAATTTGTGACGGTAAGTTTTAATCAGTTGAGATCATAACTCTCATTTCTCCTGTTTCTTAAGCAAGCTCAGTAATTTGCATGTATTGACATACCCATAGCTTAAACTCGAGTGTTAAGGAGGAATTTTACATGATACATGAACATAATTCCACATTGATATCACCATGTATTACTGGTGCAAGGAGTGCAGTAGACACAAAGCTTATTACTGGAACCATTGGAGACAGTATTACAATGGCTCTGAGTCAGAGCTGGCAGACAGTCGTGTCCATTAAGGTGTTAAGAAAAATATCACCACAGTTTGTGATGGTAAGTTTTAATCAGTTGAGATCATCTCTCATTTCTCCTGTTTCTTAAGCAAGCTCAGTAATTTGCATGTATTGGCATACCCATAGCTTAAACTATTCACTCATGACTATGCCAATCTGAAGATTAACGTTGCTGCTGGTGATTAAGATCCAAGCTCAGATCCCAGTAATTTCTGAATTAAAATAATTAGATACTCAGAAACAGTAGATAATTTACTTGTAAGGTGATCTAAAATTAGGCAGAATGTATTATCACAGGCAGCAGGAATTGAGGAAGCTAGCTATATAGCAATCATCATCATCATCAGCATCATCATCATCTTCCACTTCTGCCGTCAAGCGTCGTGGGGAGGAATAATTTGCGTTCCAGCGCTCAGTGGGCTGCACTGGATAGTGTCATTCTGTGTGGTTGTACAATGTCCCTGATGTCATCAATCCATTTTCTTCTTGGACGTCCTTGTGGTCTCGTCGCAGATGATCTTAGACGTAAGGCCTGTGATGGTAGTGGTCAAACCACTTGATCTTCTGTCTTTCAATAAATGTGGCACAAGGTGTTGATCCCACAGTCTGTCTGATAGTAGCATTTCTTACTCGGTCTCGGATTGTTAAGTTGGAAGCTCTCCTCAGACATCTCATTTTGCAGGTGTTGATTTTGTGAAGGTGTAATTTGGATAAAGTCCAGGTTTGAGATTGGTAGCATAGGGTTGGTGTGAATATGCTGTTTATTATCTGTCGTTTTGCGGACATGGGTATGTTTGGATGTTTCAGTAAGGGTGATAGTTATGTAAGTGCACTAGCTTTTTGACATCAGATTTCCATTTCTCTGTCCAATCTGCCATCTTCTGTGATCATACTTCCAAGGTATTTGAATTCTTTAACTTGTTTCAGAGTTGTGTTATTTATCTGTATACTTAGTGGGCCTGGTGATCTGCTAACTTGCATTACTTCGGTTTTGGCTGTGTTTATACTCATATTGTATCTGCTGCAGGTTGAACTCAGATTAGTAATATGATTTTGTAGTCTGCCCTCATTGCTGTAAAACAGGCACTGATCGTCTGCAAATAGAAGTTCATTTATTCCCTGTGGGTCAGTTGTTTCATCTGGAGTAAAGAGTTCTAAATTTTCTGAATCTGTTCTGTCGAGACTTGCTTCTTTGGAAATTCTGTCCATGTAGATATTGAATAGCAGGGGAGAGAGCACACATCCCTGCCTCACTCCTGTATTGACTGTGAACATATCTGATATATCGTCTTCAAGGATGGTCCATAATTTGTATCCTACTCTATCGAAAGCCTTTTCCTGATCTACAAACAATATTCTGCTGGTCACTATATTCGATAATTTTTTCACAAATTTGTCTAAGTGTAAATAATGCATCAGTGCAACTTTTACCTTTCCGAAAACTGAATTGTGCTTTGCTTAACTGTTGTTCAACTATTGGTCTAGCTCTTTGTTCCAATAGTTTTGCATACATTTTCCCTATATGGCTCAGGAGTGATATACCTCTGTATGTTTCGCACTCTCTCATATTGCCTTTCTTTTTCCATATTGGTACTATTATTGCCCGTTGCCAATCATCCGGGACTTTTCTTTCTTCCCATGTAATATTAAAAAGTCTTGTTAGCCATTTAACTCCTGTTTCCCCACAGGCCTGAATAGCTTCTGTGGTTATTCCATCTGGACCTGGTGATTTGTTTTTAGGACTTTTCTGTATAATTGCTTTGACTTCTGCAGGTATGAAATTTGGTTCTTGCTGTCCCTGGCATTTAGGCATAAAAGTGAGGTTTTCTATGTTATGTGTGGGGTTAAGTAGTTCTTGAAAGTATTCTGCCCACCCTGCTAGTCTTTGTTGTGGATTAAATATCGGTATACCTCTTTTGCTGTTTATGATGGTGGTTGAGTTGTAGCATGCATCTCTGTTTCCCATGAGTGATTGATTGATTGATTTAGGAATCGACATCACAGCATTCGGGGCATTCCCATAAGCGCTCCGTCCCCATCCTCAGCAGCCAGCAAAGAGTTCCAACACTAATAGTACCAGTAGCAATCTGATTATATGTCCGTCTCGCCTTTCCTCTGAGAGCTGAGCGTCGGCCAGATCCCCCCGTCACTCCTCGCTGTCTCATTCTTGCCAGACCAAGGTAATCCATTTGCTCCTCCGATGTGTACACGTGCTCCCACAAGCCACAACCACGTCTGCCTTGTCATGTATCAATACTCCACCAAGTTCTGCAGAGCCAGCCAATCTGTCCGCCTGTTCATTTCCCAGCACACCGGCATGCCCTGGAGAAAAGATCCAGGCGATGCTTGTCACCCATGACCTCCGAAGTGAAGCAAGCCACTCCGCACGAAGCCTGCCCGTCCTCACCCTCGTAAGCATGCTTTCTGACTCAGTTACAATCACGATGTGTGTGTGTGTGTCGTATTCTCCATCCAGCGGAGAGCCGCAGTGACTGCCTCCACCTCCATTCTTAAGCTGGATGTTGTGGTATCATATGGCAGGCTCTCCCGCACCAAACGTCGACCATTAGCTTTGGCTATGAACCCCCAGCCACTTCTCTCACCTCTTGACACCGAACCATCTGTGTAGATAATGACATCACCCGAGTTAGCATTGTCCTGAATTAGTTGCTGGATTTCCACTTCTGTGGCCCCTGCTGGCCACTCCCTGCACTCCCGGCTTAATGTGATTATAACTCTGCATAAGTCTGACTGCTCCGCTGGCACTCTGACCCACTCCTCTCTACACCTAATGTTCTCCAAGGGGCACACCTGTCTGATCGTATCCTCCGCCTGAGCCATCCATGATTTCCCTCGTATCAGTCGCAGACCCTTAACTGCGTCCAGCACCTCATGCAACGGCTGATCTGTGTCAGCAGCTACTCTGAGGTATGCCTTCTCCTGCATCACCTTGAGCCTGCCAGCAACAGTCAGCAGACCAAGGATGTAACGCATACACACTACTGGGGTGTCTCTGGTGCATCCCAGAATGACCCGCATAGCTTTGTTCTGTATGCGCTCTAACTTCACCAGCTGACTCTCTGAGACAGTGTGCAGTCCTAATCCATAATCAATTACTGAGTGGATCAAGTGCTGGTATAGTGTGAAAAGCATTCTCTGCTCTGTGTCCATTGCAGCCATAGTTTTAAGTGCACTGAGTCCCTTTTGAGATCTTGTCACAACCGTCTCCACATGGTCCTTGAAGGATAGGCTCCTGTCAAATGCGATCCCCAGATACTTCAGTTTGTTCTCTCTGCTGACATTTCTACCATCTATCGCGAGGCTTGGGACATCAGCTCTCACAATCCTGTTGTCCAGAGAGCACCAAAAAACAGCCGCCTTTTCCGGGTGGATGACAGCACTCATTTCTGTGCACCAGTCAATCACTTTATCTACTGTCGCCTGTAACTCCTGAGCTGTTTGCTCCCTTTCTCTCCCCTGCCTAAATGCAAGAATATCATCTGCAAATGTTAGTATTCTTCCAACCCCTGGTGCTTCTAGGTTTGCAATCTTGCTCATATACACATTAAAGAGTACCGGTGAGACTGCAGATCCCTGTGGCAGTCCCGGGGTTAAAATATGTGGCTCTGAGGTCCATGCACCCAGACGGAGAGCAACCCGACGAGAATGCAGGACGGCTGCTATCCAGTTCACTAACCAGGGATTGACCTGCTTCTCCATCAGTGTGGTCATCAAAATATCATATCGAACTCTAATGTACACATCCTCGAGATCAAGCTCTGCCGCCATCGTTTCCTGTCTACTCTGGAACCCTTCATAAACGTCAAAGGCAAAAGTGGCTGCATTTGACCAGGTATCTTTTCCTGGCCTGTAGCACCCCAGGCCTCTTGGAAGAAGCTTCCCCCTTTCCAAAAACTCTTGCAGCTTGACAGCGACTATCTTCTCTAGAACCTTCCCAAATGTATTTTGAAGGGTGATGATTCTAAAGCCACTGAGCTTTGAATGATCCTTGAATAGTTTTGGGAGAGGGATGAGATAGCTGTGCACCCAATCCTGTGGTACTGATGCTGTCCTAATGCTCTGGTTAAAGCAGTCAGTCATCTCCTCCAGGTCTGCATCACTTTAACTCTTCATGTGGCCATACCTGACGCCATCGGGCCCTGGTGCCGTGTCTTTTGCCTTTTTCAAAATGTGTTTAACATCTTCCACCCGTATGATGTCTTCATACTGCATATTCCTCATGGTGCCAGATAACTCCTCTCTAACTGCATCCCTGGTGTCTGCATCATTATGATTGGTCTGCTCTAATCATCTCTAGAGAAACGCTTCCCCTTTCTCTTTGTCTCTTGTCACGCACACACCATCATCTCTATCAATTGTTCCCACTGTCATAGGCCGATCTTTTCTCTGCATTTGCCTGTGCAGTTTCCAGAATTTTCGCAGTGTTTTATCAGCTCCAATCTCCTTCATGAAACATTCCCATTTTGCCTTTTCGGCCTCTGCAGCACAGTGCTTGAAAACCTCCACCTTGTCTTTCTTGACATTTTCCGCTGTGTCCACTTCCTCTCGTGAGCTTCGAGGTGTCTGTCGCACTTTCGTTAGCTGCTTCACTGCAGCTTTCTTTGCTTTCCAAGCATGGTCTACTTCTGGGATCCACCATGGGGGATGCAAAAAAGAAGTTTTAACAGTCCTGTTTCATGCCCCTTGTCTGAGGCGTCCAAGAAGGCAATCGGTCCACTCATACCGGAAGGTCTTGCACGCTCTCCCAGCTTTAACTTTCCTGGGTTTAGAGATCAGGACTGAGCATGGCATGTGATCACTCCCATGGTCATTCAAAACAGTCCACTTTACATCAAGGACTGATGACTGGGAGACAAGTGCCAAGTCAATAGCTGTGTCTGCATTGCCAGGCCTCATTGCCATTCTAGTCGGCCTACCATCATTTATGCAGACCACATCGGAGTCCACCAAGATATCCGCAAGGGCAATTCCCTGTCGGTTTTCTCCACTACTGTCCCAATCTCTGTTCCTTGCATTAAGTCTCCACATATGAGTGGCCTATCACCTGGTAATTCATCCAGTTCCTTAAGCCAGTCCCAGTGTTCCTTTCTGACAAAACAGTCCACTGTGGCATATACATTTATGATGTTCCAACTTAAGCTACCAATCTCCATTTGTATACCCTGGACCTCTCTTGCACTGTGATTCCACTGGCTCAAGTCAAGTACCACATGCTTCACTCCTTCCTTTACCAGCAGACCTTGTCCATGTCTCTTCTTCCCAGTGGGGTTTATATAACTGGCATACCCAGGGCAGTGGTATTTGTCTGTATTTAGCTCCTGGAGCATGAGGACAAAATCATATATTAGTCTCTCCAATACAGGACCTCTCTGTCTGGCACTGCGACAATTCCAGTATCCCACTCTTACATAGTTGAAACCTAGTCTCTCTACTTTTCGTCTTGTTCTCCTGGCGCCTGCCCTCCTATTTCTATGCCGTCTTCTCACACCATTTCCTCGTCTTCTCCTCCTCACACTCTCTTCGCTAGCCTCTGAGGGATGTGTCAAGCGCAGAGCACGTGCTCTGTAGCTACGGCTACGGTTCCCGTGTTTAAATAAATCCATAGGCAAAGTTTGGATATTGCAGGAAATAAACGGTCACCCTAGCATTGCCTGCTTGCTAGGGAAGAGGCAGGGGATGTTCCGCAGGAGTCCATACGCCTGGTGCCGCTCCGCATGCCTGCCAGACGTCCAACGTTCATGACCAGTTAACCCATGGCCATCCAGTTCCTCAGCACGCTGGTCCACTTTGAACTTGGGGGTTTATATTTGGAGTTTTCCGTCTCCTAGATGGACTGCTGTCCAAAGCTGACGGGTTCCACCTAACCGGGGAGGGGTTAGAGCGCCCCGACTCGCTTGGCAGGCACGTCTCCGAGCATATGAGGTATTTTCTAAGGAACTCAGATCCCACCCTGAGATCTTGCCTCGCCCTCTGTGCCCACCGCCAGAAGGTCCACGGCTGCTTATTCGATATTCGCAGCTGACCTCTATATCTAGAGGCCGTTCCACGATCCGCCACCAGTGGACGCCCTGGGTCGGGGATAGTCGCCCCAGCTTTACCCAGATCTCTCTTTCTCATTGTGGTGACACGTTTATAAAATTCTCTTGGGCAGTCTTTGCTAAGGGTCGCCATCTGTTCACCGTATATTCTCCAGGATTCATCTTTAGATGCTCTAATTGTTCGTTTGGCATTACGTCGTGCTATTCTATAAGTAATATAGTCCTGTTCAGATTTAGTTGTGATCCACTTTTTGAATGCTACCTTCTTTTTGAGTATGCTTTCTTTAACTTCGTTGCTTCACTCCATTGGTGACAGGAAATGACTCAGACAGCTCACCATTTTCCTGTACTCTTGCCTGCATACCATCATGAAATAACCACACTCTTTGGACAAACTTTTGTGGACAGCCACTATGTTGCCATAATCTTCCACAGTCCTCTGATGACTGTATCAAAAGCCTTGTTAAGATCAATGAAAGTTGAGAACATTTCAGAGTTCTGTTTCTGACATTTCTCTTGCAGTGAAAATCATGCCAACAGTTCCTCGTTCTTTTCTGAAGCCACACTGACTCTCAGGAAGAAGGCCTTGGTCGAGACAGACTGTGAGGCGACTGAGAAGAATTCTGGCGAGTACCTTCCCTGCAATTGAGAGCTAGGAGATGCCTCAGTGGTTGTCACAGGATTGGCGGTTTCCTTTATGTTTGTAAAGGTGGACTTATTGATGCATCCTTGAAATCTTGTGGCATGGTCTTGTTCACCCATATGTTTATAAAGACTTGATGAAGCTGCTCTGTTAGAACCGGTCCACCTGCTGGAATGGAGTCAGGACCTGGCTCCTTGCCGCTAGAAAGTTGCTGGATGGCTTTGCTTACATTCACTGTGGTTGGCAGGTCATCAAGAGTGTCATTAGTGGGAACTTGAGGAAGGCAGTTAATGGTTTGATCATCAAAGAAGGAGGTTGCATTTAAGGTGTTGCTAAAATGCTCTGCCCAGTGTTGAAGGATTTTTTTCTTATCGGTGACCAATGTTCCCCCATCTGCACTAAGGAGGGGAACTGTACCTGGTGATATAGGACTAAGACCACCCTCAGTGAGTCGTAGAAGTTTTTTTCATATCATGTCTGTTAGCAAAGCCTTGAATCTCATCAGCTTCAGCTTTGTTGCTCAGCTAGGAGTCCCGCATGTGCTGACATTTCTGCTGCAGCACTCTCCAGATGATATTGAAGGCGTCTTATTTGATGTTGACTTTGGGTCATTCAAATATGCCTTGTGGAGAAGGTGTTTTTCGGTCAGCAATTGGTTGATTTCTTCAGAATTTTCATCAAACTTGTCTTTATTCTTCCGGGTGGCTGGACCCAGGATTTCCATAACAGTGTTGTAAATTTTGTCCTCTAGGGCTCTCCAGTCTGCTTCCGCATCTTGTTTAGCTGCAGCATTGGGTTTGAGGCGGTCATCCAGCATATTTTCAAATGAAGGCAGCATTTTGTTTTTACTGTTTATGCGGGTGACATTTAGTTTTTGTTTGCACTTTTACCCCTTGAGGACGCCGTGGTGGTTTGATGTGCATATTTATTTTTGAAATAATCAGATGATGGTCTAGCCAACATTTGGCACCACACATGGATTTTGTCACCCGAACGTCTTGTCTGTCACTCTTCCTGACAATGACATAGTCACTGAGTTAATACGTTGTGCAGGTTCTCATAGAACTTGTGTTTAACGTCATCTTCATTGGTCATGGTTGGTGTGTAGACACTTACGATGGTTGCATGCTTCTTTCCTTTCAGCAGGGGTAACTTAATGGTCACAAGCTTGTCATTTATAGCCTTAAGAAATTCAGCTAGTTTGCCAACCAGGCCCGACTTAATGCCAAATCCCACACCAGACTGGCGTCCTTCCTCACTTTTCCTTCCACTCCAGAAGAATGTGTTGTCGGTACCTACTTCACAGATTTGGCCTTCTTCTGCAAGTCGTGTCTCACTCAAGGCTGCAATGTCGATGTTGTACCTGCCCAACTCTCTCCCAATCAGTGTTGTTCGTCTCTCTGGGCGCGACACACCGTATCTATCAAGTAGGGTGCATACATTCCATGTTTCGATAGTTAAGGGAATATGGTATGTTTTTTTGTTGTTTTTGCTTTACCTGTTTTTACTTTAGTTGTATGTCGACCATAGTATAGGGTACCCACCAATCGCGGCTAGCGTAATGATGAAGCAGACAATGTTTAGGGCACCTTTTCTAGTCCCTTTCTCATGCTGTGGGGGTGAGCAGTGCTTTCCTAAAGAGGGCTGCTCAGTTGCTCAGGGCGCTGCTGAATCCCACTGCTGCTCCAGTCAATAGAAGATGACCATATGGCCTGAGCCGCCAGTGTGCAGGTCTGTGATTACGACTGTCAGCGAACCCATGCCTGCCGCTTCGCCACTCGCCCATTGCCAAAGGGCTTGAAGGTGATAGGTGAAGCTGGATGAAGAATGACTTGCACGAGGAATTGGATTAACGTGAGGAAGAGTTGCACAATTCGTCGACCAGACTCTCTCACCTGAGTCCATCTGAATCTAGTGGCAAGACAAGTCAAGACGACTGGAGACGAATATGTGCCTTGCCATGCTCATCATGTTTCACAACGCTTCGCAGGTAAATGCCGTCTTGCCTGTTGAATCATCAATTATTTCTTCCGTGCAGTCTACCGAATCCTGTCTTCACTTGCTGGGTAGGCATACCCTAGTTCACCAATTGGTTTGAGGCCAATTGACTACTGCCATACCGTTGACTCCTTCTTATTAGCATATCTTATCTATAAATGCACAAAATCAACAGCAGGTGTAAATACATTCGGCTCAACGACAACTAGTAACAGTGACAGCAACTGAAGCCTCAACTGTGAATGTAAAAGACGAAGCAGACTTCTGGCTTCAACAATAATGAACGCTGTTTAATACTACAGCTGACAATGTTTGTTGCAATCAGTATTATTTTGAATCCTTAAATTGCGCGTTATTGCCAGGCGGGTATTTAAGTTATTGTTACAAGAATACATATTCTAAATACAATCAAACCTGTTCTTCACAAAGTGTTCGCCATTGCTTCTATACATCCGTATACATCCTTCTTTCCATTCACTCAGTCTGGCTTCGCTGCTGCATAGATTATGTCTAGGTTCCTGCCCGCAGTTTCTTAATATGTGACGCTATCGATCTTCTACAAAATTTTTCCATCTGTTGTTATCTTTATAGCCAATGATAAATGCCAACAAGTCCCTAGCGATGCTAAATTGCTTCAGGATCAAAAATGCCCTGCTTTCTTCTTTGATCGTCCCTGCCAGTTCGTTTGTTATTAATCGACGTCAGTATGACGTTTTCGCTGTTGACAACTTGTCTCCTAGTTTCTCTGTGGGGTGTTCGGCTTATAGGATTTCTACATACTTTCTATGATGTCATTCCATCTGTACACTATATGGCAGTATGCCCCCTCCCTTTTAAAATCATGAAATCATTTTTTTTTTCAACGTCATGAATTTAATCTGACAAATAGCAGTGCTGACGTAGTGACATATATTGGGCTAGCAAGATGTTATGGTCTCCTATGCATCATACACAAAATAAAACAAAATTATCATACTACGGGCACGCACACCTGTCTACAATCTCGCGGTAGACGCCGTGTAGACAGCCCATGGGGAGGCTGTACTAACTAACTATAACAAATTAGTCCCTCATTTGTCAAACTGACAAGCGTCATATCTCTGGTTCAACAGTGGACGTGTTTGAATCATAGGTACCACTCCGTCAAACTAGTTAACGCACTATCTGCTATCTTTCCACTGCTATATCATATATATATATATATCCCCCGATGGTGTTTCCACCTTGTCGTGGTGGGGGAGCTTGAGTTTCTCAATGACCCTGAGAGCTATGCCGGCGGTAGCGTAGCTACCCGCAGGGCCTCCCAAGCCGGACAGGTCAAAGGGTAGAGAACAGACAAAGAGAAACACCCTGGTCCTCCAGGTTGGGGGTTGAAGCGTGGGGTTAACATCCCCACCTTTGTAAACACCTTTCTTTGTTACGAAACAAATACATGAGCCTCGATATCGGACTGACTTATCTGGACAACGACCTTGGAACGTTAAAGGACTTTTGAGATTTGGAACATGGAATGTACGGACACTATATCGAGCTGGAGCGGCCGAGGATATAACAGCAATTCAAGAAATAAGGTGGCCAGGAGAGGGTACTTTAGAGCAAAATGGAATGATTATAATATATGGAGGAAACACCCAAAATAAACATGAATTAGGAACAGGATTTGTCATCAAAAAAGAGTTATGGGGGAACGTTTTAAACTTTAAAGCTTTTAATGACAGGATTAGTAAATTACGAATAAAAGGTAAATGGAAAAATATAACGATGATTAATGTACATGCACCTACAGAAGAGAAAGAAGATTATATTAAAGAAGACTTTTATAATGATCTGGAAGATGTCATAGAAGAAACCCCCAAACAGGACATCCTGATTGTGCTGGGAGACTTCAATGCAAAAATAGGTAGAGAGCAAACTAATAAAAAAGTGGCCGGTATGGAAAGCCTACATACAACTTCAAATGATAATGGATGGAGAGTCATCAACCTGGCAGAAGCCAAAGGACTGCAGATTAGCAGTACCAGACTACAAAGAAAGGATATACACAAACAAACTTGGAAATCATGTGACAAGAGAACCTATAATCAAATAGATCACATTTTAATTAACAACAGAAATGCATCAAACATACAGCAAGTCAGAAGTTATAGAGGAGCTGAGTGCCACAGTGACCACTTCCTCGTTGGAGCAAAATTTAAAATAAAACTTAAGAGAGCTTTCTATACTAAATTACAAAGATTACACCCAACATATAACAGAGAAAAACTGCAAGACATTACAGTCAAAGAGAAATTTACAGATGAAATAAAATGTAAACTTGAAACTCTGCAAAACCCTTTGGAGGAAAGCGTTGATCAAACTTGGTTGAACATCAAGAATACAATTCAGTCTACCGCAGAAGAATGTCTCGGTGTGTTAACCACGCATAGAAAGAACAGATGGTTCAATCAAAAATGTGAAGAAGCAGTCATTAGGAAGAAGAATGCCAGACATGTATGGTTAAATGACATCAATAACATCCAAAAGAAAGAGCATTATAGAAATGAATGTAAAGAGGCTACAAAAATAGTCAGACAGCAGAAGCGAGAATATATGAGTAATATAATCAAAGATATGGAAACTAATCACCAGAAAAATGAATCCAGAAAATTTTTTAAAGAACTGAAGT
The DNA here is from genome assembly GCA_963921405.1 of Cepaea hortensis. Taxonomy (NCBI): domain Eukaryota; kingdom Metazoa; phylum Mollusca; class Gastropoda; order Stylommatophora; family Helicidae; genus Cepaea; species Cepaea hortensis. Next base: position 85,481,481 of record OY992891.1, read on the forward strand.
CAATGAAACGAGGGCACCAACAAAACACATATGGTTTAAAAGACAAAAATGGGAATATGATAAATACCAATGAGGAAATGTGCAACACATGGAAAGAATATTTTATTTAATTACTAAATTGTGAAGCTCCAAGTCACATTTTCCCACAGGAAGAGGTTCTAACATGCGAACCACAAATTGAAGAACCTACATTTGAAGAAATCCTATATGTAATCACACGACTTAAAAACAATAAGGCAACTGGGACTGATGGAATTGCTGCTGAATTTATAAAGGCAGGTGGCCATGCATTACATCTAAAGCTATACGAACTAATAATAAAAATCTGGAGGACAGAAGAATTACCCCATGACTGGAAAGAGTCATTATTGATACCTATCTTTAAGAAAGGAGACAAGTTCCAATGTGGAAATTATAGAGGAATATCACTACTGTCCACAAGCTATAAGATACTATCCGCAGTATTACTAAATAGACTAAAACCATATTCAGAAGACATATTAGGTGACTACCAGGCGGGTTTTAGACAAAACAGATCAACAATAGATCAGATATTTATCTTACGACAAATAGCCGAGAAACATTGGGAATATAAAAGAGATCTCCATAACATTTTTGTTGATTTTAAAAAGGCTTATGATAGTGTCCATAGGAATAGTCTATGGAATGCTATGCAGGAATTTGGAATACCAAGGAAGTTAATCAACATGACCAGACTATGCATGGAAGATACTTATAATATAGTAACATATAAAGGCAGGAAATCAGACCCCTTCCAAATAACATCTGGCTTGAAACAGGGTGATGCACTATCGCCGCTACTCTTCAATCTGGCTCTAGAGAAAGTTGTAAGGAAGGTAAAGGAGGAATGTGATATTGGAGGAACATCCAAGCTGCTTGGTTATGCAGATGATATAGATATTATAGGGCAAATTGAACAAAAGACATTGGAAATATTGACTCACTTAAAGGGAAAAGCCCAACAGATGGGGCTGGTTATCAACCAAGATAAGACAGAATATATGGTAATTTCAAGAGACGGAATGGCTAGAAACTCTGGCCACATACAAATAGATAATATGACCATTAAAAGAACGGAAACATACAAATACCTGGGTACAATCTTCAACTGCTCCAACATCATAAGGGAAGAAATACAAACTAGAATCAACTCTGGAAATAAGATATACTATGCACTACAACATCTACATAAAAGCATACATAAAAGCATGAGTGGTGTAGTCAAGAATAAGAGCATTTCTGACTTCCAAGGTGCTGACCTCATCTGGCAGAGCACTGACGAGGACAAGGGCAAAGCCCTCTTTGAACGCTACCTTGAGCAGAGCAACCAGACAGACATGGGAGGTCGAAATCTGGCCAAGGAGGTCACCTCAGACAGATGCAAGGCCCAGAACACTTCGGATGAAGACACAGTGACAGTGAAAGAAATCAAGGCTGTGCTTCGACGATCAAAAAACAGTGCTCCAGGTCCTGATGGCATAAGATACGACGACATAAATAGGTGTACCGACAATGAGCTAGAGAAACTAGCAGACATGTACAACAACAGTATAGGGAGTGCTAGCATCAAGGAGGAATGGTTACACAGCTATCTGATTCCCTTGCCGAAGCCTGACAAAGACCACAAAAAAATTCAGGGATATCGAATTATAACCATGCAGAATACAATAGGCAAGCTGCTGGAGAAGGTAATTGCCAGGAAAATATCAAGCCAACTAGAGAGGCAAGGTGTTTTCCCACCTACCCTGGGTGGGTACCGTCCAAAAAGAGAAACCTGGACCAATGCAGCGGTCTTTGCCCAGGATGTCTATGAAGGTTTCCACTCAGGCACTGAAACCGTTGCTGCAGCGATTGATCTTGAGGACGCATACAACAGAGTACCACTGGATTTTTTAATGTTTCAGCTTCTTGAACTAAACGTAAGTCCATTCCTCCTTAGTTGGATCGCTGCAGCCCTCTTCCAACGGAAAGTAGTTTTTAGATGTGGCAGTTGGACTTCGGAACCAACAACAATATATCCTGGCCTACCACAGGGATCACCATTATCTCCGGTACTGTTCAACGCCTACACAGTGAGAATCACCAGTGAGCAGATCACTGGACCTGGCAGGACATTGTCATATGCCGATGATGTTTTAGTGTATCGTCAGGGTAAGGATAGAGAGGAGGTTGCTGGGGAACTACAAACCGAACTCAATCGCATAAGTACTTGGTGTGATGAAGCTGGGGCAATGGTCAACCCAACAAAGGCAACAGTGACTTGGTTCTCGTTGAATAATCATATTGTCAACAATCCAACACCAACTGTAATGCTGTGTTCAGAGACGGTGGAAAGAACGCAGGCAATGAATTACCTGGGGATACGGTTTGATCGAAGCCTTGCTTATAATGTGCACATAGACCAGGTGATAACAAAGGCCAAGCGGGGTTTGGCAGCGATGCGGGTGATGGCGGCAGCAAACTGTGAGCAGCGCCATCTATGTCTTCTGTACGAGGGGCTGGTCATGTCTGTTTTGGAGTATGCAATGGCAATCCTGACTCTCAGCCATAAGCAGATAGAAAGGATGGAAAGGATACAGAATGAAGCTATGCGCATTATTCTTGGATGTACAAGAGATACAGCATGCAGGGCGATGCGCTACCTTCTTGATTTTCCAACCATTGAAGAGAGAATACAAGTTTGCAGGGCACGCGCCTACCTCAGAATTAACGCAAACACACAACATCCACTGCATAGTGAAATTAGGAAGGTGAAGGGCAGCAGGTTAAAAAGAGGACGGTCGTGGATGGGTCAAGCCGAAGACATTCTTCAACAGGTGTGTTCACTTGAGGACTTAGAACCTGGCGAGGAGTGGGTGCAAGTGCCAACAGACTTCTGCACATCCTTTTCAGTTTGCATCCAACTAGAGAGAAAATGCAGACAAGAAAATCCGGCTGCTGTTGAGGCTGAAGTACAAGCGTTGATTTTCGAGAATTCGCTAGACGGTGACGCGGTCATCTACACAGATGGGTCGGTCGTCCGACATGTGAGAAGCTCATGGGCCTTTACAGCTCGGGCCGGAGGGAGAATTGTGAAGGAGGACTCTGGTGCTTTCACTGAAACCACAAGTAGCCTGACCATGGAAGTCATGGCAGTAAGTAAAGCAATAACATGGCTCGAGACACAGACATTCACCAGGGCTTGTTTCCTTAGCGACTCAATGAACATGATCAAGAGGATAGAGGAGGGGTCGATCCGAAGAGAATGGTTGCTGCCTCTGAAGCGGTCTCGGCTGGCAAAGATTAGTTTCATCTTCGTGCCAGGGCATGCGGGAGTACAAGGAAATGAGCGGGCTGACAAGCTCGCAGGTGAGCCTACTGTGGAGGGCGGACGCGCCATGGACCAGGCTGACATTCTGAATGCTCTACGTGATGTGAGACTTTTGCGAGAACCAAGTGATGACTGTGAATCTACAACAATGGCCAGACTGCTAGAGCATCAAATTAAAAGAGGTGTGGCCAAACAAGAACACTACGCAGGAAGCCAAAGAAGATTGATAAACCAACACAGAACTGGCGTCGTTAGCCGCTACACGCTGCAGGATTTGCTGAGGAGGGGATCCGAGCACTTATGGACTGAATGGTTCGATGTGCAGCGAGGATGATCTGTCGACTAAACTACAACATCTACTAAAATCAAAGGCGCTATCTCGTAACACCAAAATCACAATATACAAAACACTGATCAGACCAGTTGTGCTGTATGGCTCTGAAACATGGAGTACAACGAAAGGAGACGAAGCCTTGTTACAAACCTTTGAGAACAAAATTTTAAGACGTATCTTTGGACCCATTAGGGATACACAAAGTGGAGAGTGGAAAAGAAGAAATAACAAAGACATTTATGATCTGTTTAAGTCCCCGCTAATCACTGATATCATGAAGGCTAATAGACTACAATGGCTGGGGCATATAGAAAGAATGGAAGATAATAGGGAAACAAAACTCGCTTACACTCAGGAAATAAATGACCGTAGACCCCGAGGTAGACCAAGAAGGCGGTGGAGAGATAATACATGTACAGACCTACAAGCACTTGGAATCAACGACTGGCAAGAGAAGGTCCACCAGAGAGACGAATGGAGACGGATTGTATTTGCAGCAAAGAACCTCAATGGCTCGGAACGCTGAAGAAGAAGAAGATATATATATATATATATATATATATATATATATATATATATATATATATATATATATATATATATATGCTATGTCAAGTATGAGAAGATGATCACTGCCTATGAATCGTATACGTCTCCATCGTGTTAAATGCCCACTCTCTGAGACCTATATCTCATCATTATGTCGACTAACCATGCAGGTTTACTTATAATGCAATGGAAAACACTTTATCTTCGACAAAAGCATAATTCTTATCATGGTTGTATGTGTCGATCGTGACCATGATAACCATATAATAATGTATGAAATATTAACCAATTAATCATCAAAATTAATAATTCTTAACCACTTATCATAATAATGATTAACCAATTAATTATACCAATATCCATGAAATGCAGAATATATACACAATAAAGTAAGTAATCTCATATAGTCTTTTGCAGCACAACAACGTTAAAACCCGAATGTAGTTTGTACTGACCATTGTTTGAATGCAAGTGTTCCTTCCGCAATATAATATTCCTACGCAATATGATTAACACTACCACTGAAGAAAATGTATATTACACTAAATATCTATGTTAAAATCTATGTCAAAATAATCCTCATGAACGAGTATAGTGCTCCAAAGGTTGTCGTTCACAGTGAACAATCAAAGTATCAGCAGTACGTCCATGACTAATCTCTTCATCATGCCGATTGACTCTGGCAATGAACAAAATCAACAAAATATGTATACAACCGCAATTATAATATGAAAACAATATATAATTTGTTGGGATAATTGTAGACCAATTAGGTATGTATGTAACATAATCAATCGGCCTAAATAACATGTAAGAACACAGACAATTACTAAGAAAATGTTCACAGATAGAAGAATTATAGATGACTAAGAAGATCTGCCAAGTTATTGTCTTTGCCTGGAATATGACAGATATCAAACTCATAGTCTTGCAAAAGAAGTGACCATCGATGTATTCTAGAGTTCTTAGGATGACCAGATTTAAAGATCTGCAATGGTTTATTGTCAGATAAAACCAGAAATTTCTTCCCAAGAAGATATCTAGAGAATTTCTCAATACTCTCAATTAAAGCTAAAGCTTCGAGTTCAGTAATAGCGTAATTTCTCTGAGTGTCAGACAGCTTCTTACTGAAATAAAGAATAGGATGTAACTTGCCATCATGCATTTGAAGTAAAACCACTGAAATTGCATGAAAACTCGCGTCAGTCTGTAATACGAAATCTTTTGAGATATCAGGCAGTTTTAGAATAGGATAAATGCTGAAAAGAGTTTTGATCTGCTGCAATAATATATCGTGATCATTTGTCCATATAATTTTAGTAGGCTGACCTTTCTTCAGAAGTTCAGAAAATGCTGCTGTCATATCAGCAAAGTTAGGAATAAATTTATGATAATAGTTGATGAGACCTAACAGACTTCTAAGTTCCTTTTTCGTGGTAGGTGGTTAAATATTTAGAATCTTGGTAACTACCTGTGGATCTGTCTTACGGAATCCATCCGAAATTCTATGACCAAGGAATTGTATTTCATTGAACCCTATTTCAATCTTGCTAGGTTTTGCTTTGAGATCATGTTGTTGTATTCTCTGAAATACTTGTTTTAAGATCTTAACATGTGTGTCTATATTAGAAGTATGGATACAGATATCATCCATATATGTAGCAACATTAGAAATACTGTGTAGTAATTTTCTCATCATGCACATAAATGTGCTTGGTGCATTTTGTAGACCGAATGGAAGATATGCCCATTTGTACAAACCTAAAGGAGTACTAAAAGCTGTGATATGCATGGAATCTTCATCCATGAGAATTTGCCAATACCCTTTAGTCAGATCAATCTTAGAAAAGAGTTTAGAATTTGCCATGCCTTCGATCAACTCATCGATGTTTGGCATTGGTTCAGCATCAAGAAGTGTTAATGCGTTTACTTTTCTGTAATCGACGCACAGACATAGTGAACCATCTTTCTTTTTCACTATAACTACTGGAGAACAGTAGTTTGAAATTGACTTTCTAATGATACCGCTTTGATCAAGTTCTGATATTTCCGCTGTAACCTTATCCAGATAATGTAAAGGGATAGGATGTGGTTTCACTTTCACAGGAATGTCAGAGAGTAGGGTAATTTTGTGTGTAATATGCGATGTCTGTCCCGTTTATCAGAAAAGATTGTACTAAACTCTTGTATAGCTGAAATAAGCTTATCTCTATCTTGTGGTGACAAATTTTTATTGATTTGTATAGATTGCCAACCATTGTCACCATTAACGGTTGGTGTTGGTATTTGGTGTGTAATAGCGTCTTCTTGTTGCTCATTAATTACCCAACATGCCGCTGCAACTCTGTGTGGTATCTGTTGGTTATCATGTAGTGTGTCAATGTCACGTGCAACGTATGGTTTTAACATATTAATGTGGAAAACTTTCTGTTTCCTCTTAACATCAATGAGATAATCAACGTCACTGACTTTTATAAGGACTCTAAATGGACCCTGCCATGAAGTAATAAGACAATCATGAGGATCGGGTAGTAAAAGCAAAACTTCATCTGCTTCTTTCAAGACTATTGTCTTGGCCTTTCGGTTATCGTATTGCCTGTACGTTTCGCCAGCTTTTTCAAGTGCTGATCTTGCAATCTGACAAGCTGTCATAATTTTATCTCTCAACTGAGTAACCATTTCATAGGCATCTCTCTTCGGGTGGTCATATGTCTTGTTTTTTAGCAAGTCATTGTATAGCATTAATAGACCCTGAGGATTAGCTCCGTATACAAACTCAAATGGTGAAAATCCAGTACTTGATTGTGGTACCTCACGGTACGCATATAGTACTACCGGCAATAGAATATCCCAATCTTTAGGACGTTCAGCTGCAACTTTCGCTAGGGTTCGTTTAAGGACCCCATTGTAATTTTCGTTAACACCATTCATCATTGGGTGCCAAGGTGAACTAAATGCTTGTGGAATACCCAGTACTTTCACTGGTGCATGGGTAGCCGCAGATATGAACTGACTACCTCTATCAGACAAGATACATAAGGGAAACCCTATCCTGCTGAAAATTAAATAATAAGAATGAATCTAGAATGGATCTACTGGTGATGTGTTTGAGTGGAATAGCCTCTGACCGACGAGTACAGAGATCACTCATGGTTAAAATGAAACGATTACCACAATCAGTAGTAGTATTCAGTGGACCAACAATATCCACAGCAATTTTCTTAAATGGGCGTGCTGCCAGGTCAGTTTTCTGAACATGAGCTTTGGGATGCTTGCCTTTCTGTGTAGTTCTTTGGCACAATGTACTTGAACGAACATGTTTCATAATATCTTTGTCATAACCGGGCCAATAAAATTGTGCCAGTAATCTGACAGTGGTCTTAGCAATTCCCATATGACCCGCAAATGGCGAATCATGCGCAAGCTTCAGTGCTTCACTGCGATATTTGGTAGGTAACACCATTTGTAAAAGAAGTGTTGAACCTTTGCTGTACTGTCTGGTCAGAATATTATTGTCTAAAATAAACTGCCAATTACCATGCTTAGCCTGTTTAGACGGTTCTTGTATGCTTTTAAAACAGATTTGTAATGTAGGATCTTGTTTTTGTTCAGTAGCTAAGTCAGCTGTCAGTGTGATAGTATTTTGAGCGTTGTCACTATCAGTCTGTGAAGATTCTTCTTCTTGTTGCCGCACTTGGGCTCTCGTGACAGCATTTGTTGGAGTGTGGCCAATCTCCCAGTTAATTGCCTCTTCATGAGTGTGGTCATTTGCATTGGGTACGTTCCCAATGAGTAAACTGGCACAAGGATTAGGTAGGACTGCTGCATTTACTGTGTCTTCGAAGTGTGTGGTGAAACGTCCAGCTGTCCCGTGGTGATGACATGTAGGGAAGTGTGGGTGAGGAAGGTAAAAGCGACACGTCTTGAGGGGAACATATGTTGGGAAGTGGAAGAGTGGTCGTGGGAGGTTAAAGCTATCTTTTGCTGTCCAAATCAATATGTATCTCAATTTCCTCCTACTAATGTTCAGAATAAATAAATGTGTGTTAAGTCCTCACTGTAATGTTGTAAGATCGGCGGTAGAACAAAAATCCATCACGTATTATTATCTACAGAACTGTCATACACATAAATAATCAGACGGGACTGTGATGATTCCCAGCAGGTATATTATGTGGCCACTGGCGGAAGCAAGTTGTTGGCATTCCCGAGACAGCTCCCACATGCCATACTGTTGACTCCTTATTATTAGCATATCTTATCTATAAATGCATGAAACCAACAGAAAGTGTAAATACATTTGGGTCAACGACAACTAGTAACAGTGACAGCAACTGGAGCCTCAACTGTGAACGTAAAAGACAAAGCAGACTTCTGGCTTCAACAATAATGAACGCTGTTTAATACTACAGCTGACAATGTTTATTGCAATCAATATTTTTTTGAATCCTTAAATTGCCTGTTATTGCCTGGCGGGTATTTAAGTTATTGTTACAAGAATACATATTCTAAATACAATCAAACCTGTTCTTCACAAAGTGTTCGCCATTGCTTCTATACATCCGTATACATCCTTCTTTCCATTCACTCAGTCTGGCTTCGCTGCTGCATAGATTATGTCTAGGTTCCTGCCCGCAGTTTCTTAATATGTGGTGCTATCGATCTTCTACAACATTTTTCCATCTGTTATCTTTATAGCCAATGATAAATGCCAACAAGTCCCTATCCACGCTAAATTGCTTCAGGATAAAAAATGCCCTGCTTTCTTCTTCGATTGTCCCTGCCAGTCCGTTTGTTATTAATCGCCGTCAGTATGACGTTTTCGCTGTTGACAACTTGTCTCCTAGTTTCTCTGTGGGGTTTTCGGCTTATAGGATTTCTACATACTTTCTATGACGTCATTCCGTCTGTACGCTATATGGCAGCTACCCACGCCTGGTTTAGCCAGCCTGTCACAGCTCTGCCCCAGGGGTGGCCGCTGTCGCATGCTGACAGCTACTAGGAGCCACAGGCGTGAGCTGGATGTCAGGCTTGCACCAGTGAGCTTTGGTCCCTGAAAAGGGTGTTTCAGCACATACAGTACTGTTAGAAACAAAGTGTAATATATCATACAAAGAGAAAAGAAAAAAATATTTTAAGGACTTAGTAATGGATAAAACAAATAGGTAGGATATATGGAAGGCAATTATCACCTTGAGAAACAAATATAAGTAACTCTTCCAATTCATTACCATCAAATCATATTATATGTGACAAATTCAGTAACTTTTTTCACACTGACATAGACCTTTTGAAAATTTCCATACCAAATTCTCCTTGCGACTTTACTGTCATCATTTTGCGAGAATAGATGCTCCTGGTATATTTCTTTCAATATACTGCTAATGCCTTGCTCACACCAAGAGAAACATTTAAACAGCTTTCATATGCGGTGTCTGCAAAGAATACTTGGTATTAAGTAGCAAGACGAAATCACAAATACTGAAGTATTGGAAAGATAAGGTTGTGTGACAGTATATTCCATGCTCAGTCTTCGTAGACTTAGATGGATTGGATACGTTAGGAGGATGGATGATGGTAGAATACCAAAGGACATCTTCTTTGGTGAATTACAGATGGGTAATTGATCTTTGAGTCGGCCTCTACAATGATACAAAGATGTGTGTAAGCGGGACATGATTGATACATTCATTGATGATGCACATTGCGGAGCAAGTCGCCGCTGAATGTGTTGCATGGAGGGCAATTATCAGAAACGGAATAAAGACAAAGGAGAAAATGATTGCAGATAAGTCACACACCGAGCATATGAGATGTAAGATGGTGCATGATGGTGAAAATGACCATGTGTTCACATGCATCCACTGTGGACGAACATTTACAGTGCAAATTGGCCTTATCAGTCACATTCACCACCGCCATGGGTTGTAGTTATTATGCCTTTTTGAAGCACAGTGTTAACAAACTATCATCTGTCAAGACAGCAAGGTGCCAATGACTGCTAATGACAACCACTGTTTCCAACTCATTTAATGTCCTAACATTCCATGTTCCTATTTTAAATGTATTTCTTATTTTAAATTTATTCCCTATTTTTAATTTATTTGTTATGATTTTGCCATAAGTAGCTGGATGACGGTCTGGTGTCACCTGTGGCTCATGACTGTCCCTACCAGATGAGGTATGATGATATGTGACTATTTATGAAATCTTGGGAAAATAATGTGGAGGTTTCCCCAACCTTTGCCTTCCACAACCACATGGGGGTCTTTTACCTCTACCTTTCAGTCATTTCCAGCTGTCTGGACAACTGAGTGCCCTGATCTGCTCAGCTGCATAGTTGTCCACTTATCACGGTGAATACTCGGTCCCCAGGGCTGTGCTTGCCACACCGTGGTGTGTTTCCCATCCTCTACCACTGGGAAGTACAGTTGGGATTTTCCCTTCTTAAAGTTATGGTCTATGATGGCCAAAAACTCCAGTAATTTTATAATGCTGTAATTAAATAAAGTTACTAATAATGCTAAGAGTGGCTAGCTGAGTGGCTAAGAATGCTGGTTTCTCCTTCGAAAGACCCGAGTTCGATTCCTCAGTAAGGTGTGGATTTTTTTTCTGTTGAGGGGAAAAAATAAAATCCTAACCTGTGAAGTTTGTGGCGTTTGCACTAGCCAGGCGGCCTTAATCCCTCAGGCGTAAGACCCGCCCTGCCCTACACTACAAGGTACTATAGACAGTAAAATGACAGTTTTGACAGTTGACTAATAATGCCACATAGTTTTCCCACTAACATTAATTATGGCTCTCAAATACAAGAATAGACAAGGTAAAAACAATGTTAGACAATAAAAATTAGTTTCTTACATGTAAAGACTTCTGAATTACGAGTTAAAACAGTGATCATGAGTTAAGTTACTTTGCATGTATTATGCAGAAACATGGACAATGAATAAACAATTTGAGGGCAAAATATAATTTTTAATGTGGTTATACGGAAGATATTTCTTCTGGTAGACCACTACAGTCTTCAGTACTTTATATTCTAGTTCAAAGGCTGGAGTGTCGCTCTATTAATTAAACCATGGTTCAGGGGTGGATTGAAGGGTGCAGAGCAATACAGTATGCCATTTGACTCTGCACACAGCTTCTCTGGGACTTTACCTGTTCTGAGAATATCTGCCACTCTAGTTCAGGTCCAGCACAGGTCTTAATGGCTTCCATCTTGTTCACATGGTGGTTAGCTGGTACCCACAGTGACCACCTTTATGAAGCAGACATCTTATATTTCACTGTGCCCTTAACACTGAGCTAGGCTTGTACACCACTATGTGATTGTTTGTATATGGTATCATCAGCTTTTTTGTTGACATAAACCCACTTCTGTTTCAGATTTGTCGCTTATCTATGGGAACAGGGACATGTCAGCCAAATTTACCCATGAAATGTGGGTGTTCTTATAACACAACCACAGACCAAGCTCGCTTTACAATAAGTGACACAGTGCAAGCAGATGACAGTAACGCAATAATTAATGTGCAATGGCAGCACGATAATGGAACTGTTATATATTCAAACAAAAATTACACTTTTCCAGAAATTTACGGTATGTGAACATGTCACAATGTAATGTTACTTTAGCTATTTTATACATTCTGTGTCTTCTCTCTTTAAATTTCAGTTACTATTTCGTTTTTGCTTATATTGCAATTGTGGATCCCAATTCTTTAATGTGTATGTTATTGTTGAAAAATATGTATTAAACATATGTATTATAGTTCTAGAAAAAAATGATTGTCTACACTTTAACACCTTTAAAAAAACTTGGTTTATCAGAGTTCCTATAGATTTTGTTTCATTGAAACTGAACCTTCATAGGTAAGTTGTATTATAATCCCAGAAGGGTTTCCTATATCCTGCTACTGCAATAGCCTGGAGGTTTTGTGTGACCACATTTGCTGTGACTTTGTTGGTTTGAGGTCCATAAACATTAAGGCTATGTGCGTTGAAAAAAAGTTTAGTTAGTTTAGTTGATGGATCAACATCACGACGCACAGGTGTAACCGATAAGTGCTCCGTTCTCCTCCTAACTTAAACCTGAGTCTGGAGACACTCAGCTCAGTGCACGAACTCCATAGCACCGGTGAGGATCCTGAAATACTTTGGGTAGATATTTAACTCAAATTTTGCCCGGGCAGCGCCGTTAGGCTACTCTTTTTTTTATTTCCAACTGTCAAGGGATGTTTTTTACATGTGCAACAATACACGGGAGTGCGATCTCACTACCCAGAGACCAGGGGAAATTTTATTACTAGAAGTCCATGTGAAAAAAATCCCGGTCCTGACCAGTACCTGAACCCGGGACCTCCAGCACTCGAGGTGGACACCATACCTCGAGACAATGCAGGTTTGATCATTTCAGAAATTTTTGGAATAGTTCATTTATAAACACATTAGCATGTCTTTTATAAGATCCGGCACTTTTTTTTTTTTTTTTTTAAATTGTTATCTTAATGCAATATTCATATTTTACTTTGAAGAGGAAAGCCAAAGAGAAGATGGGTGCAGGATGTGGTGGATGATCTCCAGATGGGTGTATCGGACGTGGGTGTGACATTTCATATGTTGACGCCAGTCAACACCATTCAGAATAACGAAGAAATATAGCTTCAAATGTTCACTATGCTAAAGCTGGGCACTCCTGTGTTTTTAACTATAACATAATTGCCGCCGCAACGTTTGAAGATTGCCAACGGCTAGAAATACACTTCACCCACACTGGGAGAATTAACACCCGCACATGGACAGGGGACTGCAACTACAAATTACCCCCATCTCTCCACAGTTCTCAGAATATTGGCACCTACCCCCACCAGATTGATGCTAGCGAACGGGGAAGATGGCGGTTGGAGACAATCCCAGGAGATTGTTTGTGTAAAGTCTGTCATGTAGGCGGGTAATTAACAAAAGTACCCCCTCCCCTTCTCTGCCATTCCTGGAACCTAGGTACCTACCCTCACCAGGATGACGTCGGTTCTGGCGCCAAAAGGCTCAGCTCCTGAGCTATTTTCATTGGCGCAGGGAGTGAAATTCACATTTACATAATTTATGTGGATGGGATGAACTGGGAAACTTCGGCAAACATTGTAAAGATTGAGTGCAGTTGGTAGAAATGATTCATCAGGAAAGGAAGTGTGATTCAGTCCAGAAGATGTGTTGATTTTAACTCATGATGTCATTGGTAAGTTGGCAATAATAAGGAATAAACTTAGTCTAGTCAATATAATAGAGGGGATCTGAATTTATAACAGAGATTTCTTTGTGAAGATCTGGGGTAATCCTCAAAATATATAGGTGATCTTTTCTTTGACTTAGAGAAATAGTGAATGAATATCTTTCTGATCTAGTTCATGCCTTTTCTGAGGGATGATCTTCCCATTCTCAATTCATTCAGTCTTCATGTGTAGCTTATGTTTAGAAGGAACTACCGTGATACTTTTCTAGAATATCATTTGTATTCTTTTATAGATTATACTTTTCTGTGTTATCTCTTTTAATCTCTGTGTCTGTATGTTCAGAAGAGAATGCACTTCTTGGTATGTGTATTCATGTATAAAAAATTAATAATGAGTTTATATATTAATGTATAGACAGGTTGTGATGTTATACTATAAATATGATGTGATGTTACCTATCCAATTATCCTGTAGAAAAGAGACAATGCCAGGACAGTATAATGGTATAACCTTTGCTGATAGCCACCAGATAATCTTGGCGACAGAGCCTTGAGAGCATGAAGATGATTCACCTCCATAAGGCAGGAGTAAGGGAGTATCATGTTAATATAAAGGAAGAAGGACTGCATCAGATGTTAGAGAGATGAGACCCAACAGAGCCAGATCGGGCTAGCCTGCCCTTATGTAATCATCCCTTCACCTTCCCTCTTTCTTGTTCTCCCTCCCCCTCTTCCTCCTCTCTCTCTCTCTCTCTCTCTCTCTCTCTCTCTCTCTCTCTGCCTTCAGTTACTACTACTCCGTAAACGCCTGCTTTTCAATAAAGCTAAATTAATTCACAAAATCCTGCATCGGAATGCCCCAAATTACCTTTGGCCATTGTTTAAATATAATGCTAGACACAGTAAACGTTTAAATATATTACACATTCCGAAGCCTAGGATTGACTTATACAAAACAAGCTTAACGTACTCTGCAGCTCAGCTGTGGAACAATCTTCCACAAGAAATCAAAGACATCACCAATCCCTTTTCATATAATCGCAAATTATTCGAACACTATCTCAATATGGATTACCTTCCCCCTTAATAATAGAGATAATAATAATAATAACAAAACCCTAGTATAACAGCCAGTCCCCCTTTTGGTAGGCCAGTATATTCCACATGGCTAACAACAAGTGTCAGACCATTATCTAATATTACTGTGTCGTGTAGTTTTGATGTTCGCATTTTGCCCATTCCTTTATAAAGCATATCCTTTATATTGTTGTTGTTCTCTGTTAGCCTTGAATGATGTGTGAATGAAATAATGTATGAAAGAGAGTGATAGAAGGGCAGAATGTTAGACGGGCCTGCGTGCCCAATTCTTAACCCTTTGAAAATAAAGTTTGTTCGTTCGTTCGTTCGTTCATTCTCTCTCTCTCTCTCTCTCTCTCTCTCTCTCTCTCTCTCTCTCTCTCTCTCTCTCTCTCTCTCTCTCTCTCTCTCTCTCTCTCTCTCTGTTGTTGTTGTTTTTCTTTTCCCCCACTGTTTCTATGAGTATGGCTATATGTTTGGTACATGTTATCCACAGGAAAAGGTGGTCTTTATTTTTGCTGATACTGGGGTAGATACCAGAATGCTGTATTTTGTTATCAGGAGGGTCAAAGTCATCTATGACAGATGAAAGGATTCACCTTGTTACTGCCTCAAGAGCAAATTTTCATTAACTCTCAGTGACTCCCCAGATTACACAGCAACCCCAGCCTATGACAACCAGCTAAATAAAATATAAGAATCCTTTTTTTTATGATGGAAGGGCCAACACAATAAATACTTAAACATTAGTAGTCACACTGTAGAATCCAGATCCCAGGGATATTTTCCAGATATTTTGTGATGATTCTCCAGACATTTTGGGAGGGTCCCATGGATATTCATACTAGATTCGATGGTGCCTCAAGGAACATTGTTAGTAATGCATGTACAGGGGCTCAATTATCAGTTAGAATAGACTCAATGGCACCTCAAGGGACTGTGTTATTAATATCATTTATGAGGACTCTGAACTTTTTTTTTTTTTGTAGCAATACCAGGAGAAAATTAGTTGTTTTGTTACATCTGTGTTCATGCATTGTTTCTGAGATGTGTAATTTCTGATATGTCAACACGAACATACATACCCACTCTACCAAATACCATCCCATTATATTGTCATACTTAACACCAATGAGTGTTCTTTTTTTTCATGTTGATTGGTGTAAGGTTTTGTGATGTTAAATGTAATATTGTTACATAATTTGGCATCAACTATAGAGGAGAGCAGAAAGTGACAGTGAGACTACACACGTCTAGTTATTCAGAGTGAGCTTCCTCCTCTCTTGACTGCAGTGACTTCACTGGCTCTCCTGACCCTCTATGAGAAAACCTGTCTGATATCTATATGAATCCCACTCTATGACCTGTCTCCACCCCTAGGGAGTCTTATGAGTCATTTCAAGTTTTCTGTTGTAGTTGGTCTCTTTAAATAGGGATATCTTTATCCCTGTTCCTAATCTACTTTGCCACCGTGGGACATCTTGCTTATGATAAAGAGGTC
This sequence comes from Cepaea hortensis, assembly GCA_963921405.1. Lineage (NCBI taxonomy): Eukaryota > Metazoa > Mollusca > Gastropoda > Stylommatophora > Helicidae > Cepaea > Cepaea hortensis. The sequence goes on from OY992891.1 coordinate 85,497,502, forward strand.
TTCTGGAAGGTTGTTATGGAAGTGGGGTTCTGCAAATGACGTGCTACTGAATGAATGAATAGTATCTGGAAGTAACCACATATCGATATCAGTTACTTTATGAGAAGTTTTCTTCTTATAGTCCAAGCCATATAGTGTTAGTGAATATCTCTGTTAACAATCTTCTGTTTTCTTTGCTGCCAATCATTTCTGATTCTGATGTTCCTCAATACCATTATGTCAAACTGTCCAGAATTTCTCCCCCTATCATGTCAAAGGGGACACCATTAAACAATGTTGCGGTGCCCCCGATGCCTGCTTCCAATGTAAGCACTTCCAGTAGCTCTCATAGCAGTGGTTCCTCGTTGGACGGTAATCTACACTCCTATCAGTGGAACCGTCAACTTCAACAGCTAATGCAATACAATCCTGCAGCCCTGCACCAAGCTTTCATGATGTCACCCCAGCACAGACATTTTCCTACCCCCTCTAATAGCCTTAACTACTACTAAATAAAGTTTCAAAAACTCTGAAATTTTTCTACCACAAGCGACATCATCTTTTCATTGTGTAATGTTTGCCAATCACGATCAGTGGCTCAACAAAGATGGTCTACATATAGGCCATCTCAACATCTATCATTTGCTCAATAAATTACCTGAGCTTTCAGTAATACTATGCAAACAGTTTCATGTGTTTGGAATCACAGAAAGTCGTCTCAACGACAAAATAACCAACTCTGAAATCTCTCTTAAGGGGTTTAAAGTAATTCGAAGAGATGCAAATCAAAAATTAGAGACAGGTATTGCTGTATACATTTCCAATTCTCTCAACTGTTCCCGTAGAAGTGATTTCGAGACAGAAGAGATAGAATGTGTTTGGTTAGAGGTGAAGCCAGTCAGCCAGCAACCGTTTCTCATTGGATACCTATATGGGAATCCTTGTGCTGGGTATAGTTGGTATGATTGTTTCACTACAATGATGGATAGGGTGTTTACAGCAGGTAGAGAAGTCATGATATTAGGTGACTTTAACATATATATTACTAAATCCAACCAGGCATGGGACAATATCATTCTATCTTACAATTTCAAACAACTAATAAATCGTCCCACAAGAGTTGCAGACACCTCCTCAACTATAATTGATCATATATATGTTACTTATCCAGTTAATATTATCGAATGTTCTGTTCCTGTTAGTACAGTTAGTGACCATTACCCAATATGTTGTACATGGTCGAAAATTGCGTTCAAACCCCCTAAAAATAAACATTTAAGCATCAAATTTAGAAATTTTAAAGCTCTCAACCAAAACTTATTTTTAGACGACTTAAAAAATGCAGCCCTTGAACATGTTTACCAACTTCCTGATCCAGATGATGCACTAGCTTACTGGACAAAGACAATCTACAATGTATTTGATAAACATGTGCCAGTCAAAGGAATTTGAGTCAAGAATCAACATAAATCCCCATGGGTCACTAGCGAAGTTCTTGAAATCATGAGAGAACGAGATGCAGCACACAAAGATAAAGATTTTATCAATTACCACAGACTAAGAAATAAAGTTAAATATGAAATTCGTAGGATAACGAAAGATCATTTCAAAAATTTGATTGTAGATAAATCAAATAACACAAATATATGGAAGGCTATTAACTCGCTAACCAACAAGAAACACCCTTGAGTCAGCAATACCAAACACTATAACATGCGAGGATTTCAGTTACTTCTTTCAATCAGAATTAGAGAATCTAAAGTCCTCAATACAAGACCCAGTATGTAATTTAAGTTCACTGTCATTATTCTGTGAAGGGAAGTGCTCTAGAAATACTCCCCCTGGGGTTCCCTTGATGTCTGTTGCAGAAGTATATAAATATCTCTCAAATCGCAAAGCAACAAATTCAGAAGGCTTAGATGGTATCAGTAATAGAATTCTTCGGGTAGCTGCACCAATTATTAGTGAGTCCTTAACGTTCATATATAACCAGTGCCTGCCCAAAAACTACTTTCCATCTGCCTTTAAAGTTGCTAAAGTTTATCCTCTACTTTAAAATGGCTCAACTGATAATTGCGTCTTGGGTAATTATAGACCTATTTCCTTACTATTGTCACTATCAAAGCCATTAGAAAAACACATACATAAAATAACACTACATCATTTAATTAACAACAATCTAATAATTGACAGTCAATCTGGGTTTCGACCTAAATATTCTTGCCATAGTGCCCTTACAAAAATGACCGATAACTGGCATCTTTGTATCAACAATGGCAACATTTGTGGAGCAGTATTTGTAGACTTTAAAAAAGCCTTTGATATGGCAGATCATGATATTTTAATTAGAAAATTAAAAGAAATGAAGACTAGCACCAATATGGTGAACCTAATTACGTAATTTTTATCTGACAGACAACAAGTAGTGTCCTTCAATAATTGTCTATCAAGACCCACACAACTTAATATTGTTGTGCCTCAAGGCTCAATACTAGGTCCGCTGCTTTTTGCAGTGTATATTAACGATCTTCCTTTATACCTCAATACTTTGTGTGACCTATTTGCGGACGACTGCACTATATACACCAGTCAAGAGAGCCTTAGTGACTTAGAGAGCTCTTTACAAAATGAACTTGACAACCTTAGTAGATGGAGCAATGAAAACCGCATGTTAATTAACATCGACAAAACCAAATCCATGCTAATAACGACCAGACAAAAACTACAGACCCTAGCCATAACTGGGACACCGCTCGAGCTTCACGTGGACACGTTACCTATAATTAATGTAAATGATCATAAAACATTAGGTCTTTTAATTGACAGACATTTAAACTGGAGCTCTCATGTTCACGTCCTTACCAAGAGAATAGCACAACAAGTTTACCAACTTGCTAAAATTCAGCACTTTTTGGATGAAAGCACACGAAAAATATTCTATGCATCCTATATCCAATCACCTCTCGATTATTGTTCCACAGTCTGGGATGGTTGCCCTAAATCTAATTTGAAACGACTGGGTTCGCTTCAAAACCGCGCTATACGTCTAGTTTCTAGCATAAAGCACGTTGAAAGTAATAAATTATACAGCCATCTAAGACTTCTACCACTTCAAAAGCGCTTCCTTTTTTAACAAAGCCAAATTAGTGAATTATATCTTTATATATTTATTTTATTATTTTATTTTATATTATATATTATTATATATATTATATATTATATTATTTTATTATTTTAATTATATCTGAAAATACCCCAAAGTATCTTCTACCGTTAATTCAATCTAATGCAATGAACAGTAAGCGCTTAAATTTATTACAGATTCCTAATCCTAGATTGGACTTATACAAAACTTGTTTCGCGTATTCTGGTGCTCACTTGTGGAATAGCCTTCCACCAGATCTGAAAACTCCAATGAGTCCCTACACATTCAACCGAAAACTCTTTCAATACCTACTTCATACCAACTATATGCCTCCATAAGTCACCTACTGGTATCATTTTTTCACTGTCATTCTTCACTGTGTGTGTGTGGGTGAGAGAGTGGGTGACAGAGTGAGTGAGAAAGAGTGTGAGTGGGAGAATTAGTATGAGACAGAAAGAGTGAGAGAGTATGCATGCGCGTGTGCCTGAGTGAGTGTAAAAGTGAGTGAGTGAGTATGGACGTATGTTTGAGAGATTGAGTGAGAGAATGAATGAATCTGAGAGAGTGGGTGTTTTGTGTGTCTGTCTGTCTGTGTGATAGAGTGAGAAATTGAGTGAGTGAGTGAGTGAGTAAGGGAGCGTGAGTAAGTGAGAGAGAATTTGTGGGTATGCATGTATGTGCATGAGTGAGTGAGTGTGAGAGCAAGTGAGTGTGTAAGAGAGAGAGAGAGAGTGGGTGAGAGAGTGCATGAGAAAGTGAACGAGTGAGAGTGAGTGAGCGTGTGTGTCTGTTTGCTTGTCTGTGTGTGCGAATAAGAGAGTGATTTAGTGTGGTTTATAGAGTGAACGAGTGCGTGTGAGTGAGAGAGAGAGAGTAAGAGAGTGAGTGTAAGTGGGAGAGTGAGTGAGAGATTGAGTGAGAGTGAATATGTTAGTATGTGTGTGTGTAAATGAGGGCGAGTGTGAGAGTGAGTGCGTATAAGCATGAGAACGAACAAACGAATGAACGAACGAACAAACTTTATTTTTATTGAGAGAGATAGTGAGTGGGAGTGAGGGAGAAAATGAGACAATGAGAGAGTTAGTGTGCCAGTGTGCATGAAAGAAAAATAGAGAGAGAGAGAGAGAGAGAGATGAGCGCAAGCATATCATTATGCCATATTGTTTTTGTATCCTCATCTTTCATATTAGCATTGTTACTGCCAATTGAATTTAACATGCACTGCTTATTTCATCATGTTTATGTCCATTCCAGGAATTATCTTACTGGATTGGACCACTATTTTATTTTTACGTTACAAAATGTATACCATATTTTCATCAACCTTTTCCATATTTTCCACGATATATTTTCATATTTTTTCACGATAGTCGACAGTGTGAAAAGTGTGGGAGTTTATTCATATTAGTTTTAGTGATTATGTGAGGCAGCGTGTATGTGTGTGGATGGATGGGTGTGTCTATGTGTGTGTGTGTGTGTTTATATGTGTGGATGTATGTGTGTGTGCATGTCGTATGTGTGTATGGATGTATATGTGTGTTTACATGTGTGTATGTGTGTGTGTGCTTGTGTGTTTGTGTATGTCTGTACGTGTATTAAGGTGTGCGTTCGTGTGTGTTTATACATGTTTATATATATGTGCTGTGTATATGTGTGTATGTATGTGTGTGTGTGTGCTCGTGTATGTATGTGTATATTCATGCAGTGATGCGAAGGAGTGTGTATTCATGTGTTATGTGAGTACGTATGCGTAAGTATGTGTATGCAGGTGTGGATGTGTGTAGGTGTGTGTATATGCGTGGGTAGATGTGTATATTTGCGTGTGTATGTTGTTTGTGTGTGTGTGTGAGAGAGAGAGAGAAGAGAGAGAGAGTTGAGCGCACGCATGGCATCTAACATGCTATTCCATATTTTTTGTGTATTCTCATTTTCATATCATTTTGAATGCCACTTGATTTTAACATGCATAGAATGAACACATGTGAATTACTGTAGAGTGAGTGAGAGAGTTAGTGAGTGTGAGTGAAAGAGAGGGAGTGAGAGTGTGTGTGTGTGTCTAAAAGAGAGAGAGATAGAGAGAGAGAGTTGAGCGCACGCATGTCATGTAACATGCTATTCCATATTTTTTATGTATTCTTATCTTTCATATTACGAGGTATCATTTTATATACCACTTGATTTTATCATGTATAATATTATCGCATGCACACTACTGTAGAGTGAGTGAGAGAGTTAGTGAGTGTGAGTGAGTAAGGGAGTGTGAGTGTGTGTGTCTGTGTGCGTGTATATATGTGTGTGTGTGTGAGAGAGAGAGAGCGAGAAAGAGAGAGAGTTGAATTGCATAACTAATTTTTAAGTTACAAAATGTATATGTACAATTTATCTCCATTTTCTTTACAATTTTGCGACAATGCTCACGACAATCATCACTGTATGTGTGTGTAAAGTGTAGGAGTTTGATCATAATAGTAGGTTGGGGGATGGGGGGATGTGTGTGGGTGGGCTCAGGACGTTTGGGTGGGCGGGGTGGGATTGTGTGGGTCGGTGCAGGATGTATGGTTTGGCGGGGGGATGTGTTTTTGGGTGGGGATGTGTGTTTGGCTAGGTGGTTGTGGGTGAGTGGGTGGAGGAGGATATGTGGGTGGATGATTGTTGGTGGGTTATGGGATGGGTGGGGGATATATGTGTGGGTGGGAAGAGTGGGGTGGGTGGGTGTGGGGATATGTATGCAGGTGGGGGTTGTTGTGGGTTTGGGGATGTGTGTGGGTGAGGGATGTGTATGGGTGTGGGATGTTTGGATGGGTGGGGTGGGTGTTAGTGGTTGAGGGATAAGTATGTGTGTCTAGGGATGTGTGAGGGGATGAGTGTATGGGTTGGGGATGTGTGTGTGGGTTGTGTGTGCGTGGATGGGAGGTGTGTGTTTGTGAATGGGGGATGTGTTGGTGGGTGGGGATGTGTGTGAGGGATGTGTGTATGTCAAAGACTGAAATATGAGGCCAGAGGTCTGCCTCAAGATAGAACACCACCGGGAAGAGTGGTCAACCTCAGATAGATTAGAGGGAACACAGTGCCCTGTATAAGGGCAGGGTAGGTGATAGAAAGGGGGACTATTAACTAGTCCTCTCATGAGACACGGAGGCGTCGACCAGATAGTTAGCACTACTGGTCACGATAGAATCACGCCTGCGTGATAGCCACGATTGCCACTCAATAGAAGACAGCTAATAGAAGCGTGCTAAGTAAAATAGCACGCAAAGAGCCGAAGGACGCACGAAGGTCCTTCCGCGTGCCGTGTAGCCATGCGAGTAGCAAAGTCAGACTGGGGACTGACTGTTGTAGAGAGCACTTCGTTTAGTATCGATAGGAGTTTTTGTGTAGCCAAGTAGATAGAACTTAGCAATAGGGTTTTAGGAAAACCAGTGATAGGCAATCCTGTGACTTTATGTGTGATTTGATAGCGACTGTTTTGTAAATGTAAAGAGCCTACGGCAATAAAATGTATCATTCATTTCCTCTCACACGGCTTGCAAGTTTCTTGTGTGGTGTGGGAGAAGTAATCCGATGATGCCTGAAACATGAGTTGTTGACAGGCATAGGATTAAATGTGGTGTCAGAAGTGGGATGTGTCAAAGACTGAAATATGAGGCCAGAGGTCTGCCTCAAGATAGAATACCACCGGGAAGAGTGGTCAACCTCAGATAGATTAGAGGGAACACAGTGCCCTGTATAAGGGCAGGGTAGGTGATAGAAAGGGGGACTATTAACTAGTCCTCTCATGAGACACGGAGGCGTCGACCAGATAGTTAGCACTACTGGTCACGATAGAATCACGCCTGCGTGATAGCCACGATTGCCACTCAATAGAAGACAGCTAATAGAAGCGTGCTAAGTAAAATAGCACGCAAAGAGCCGAAGGACGCACGAAGGTCCTTCCGCGTGCCGTGTAGCCACGCGAGTAGCAAAGTCAGACTGGGGACTGACTTTTGTAGAGAGCACTTCGTTTAGTATCGATAGGAGTTTTTGTGTAGCCAAGTAGATAGAACTTAGCAATAGGGTTTTAGGAAAACCAGTGATAGGCAATCCTGTGACTTTATGTGTGATTTGATAGCGACTGTTTTGTAAATGTAAAAGCCTACGGCAATAAAATGTATCATTCATTTCCTCTCACACGGCTTGCAAGTTTCTTGTGTGGTGTGGGAGAAGTAATCCGATGATGCCTGAAACATGAGTTGTTGACAGGTGGGGAGATTGTGTGTGGGTGGGGATGTGTGTGTATATGGGTAGGGGTGTGTGGTTAAGGGATGTGTGGCTGGGGGATGGGTGGGTGGAGGATGTGTGGTTGGGTAGAGGATGTGTGGGTGGGTGATTGTATATTAGTAAGGGTGTGTGGTTAAGGGATGTTTGGTTAGGGGATGGGTGGGTAGAGGATGTGTGGGTGGGTAGAGTATATGTTGGTGGGTGAGTGTGTGTAGGTTAGGAGATGGTGGGGGATGTTTGTATGGGTGGGCTTGGGATCTGTGAGTGGGCTGGGGGAGATGGGAGATTATGTGGGTGGGTGCGGAATTTGTGTGTGGGTAGGTGCGGGATATGTGAGTTGGTGGGGAGATGTGTGTGTGTGCGTGGGGGATGTGTGGCTGAGTAATGTTTGTTTGGCTGGGTGGTTGGAGGTGTGTGGGTGGAGGAGGAGATGTGGGTGAGTGATTGTTGGTGGGTAATGGGACAGGTAGAGGATAGTGAGTGGGTGGGAAGATGTGTGTGGGTGGGGGATGTGTGGGTTGGGGAATGTGTGTGTGCTTGGGGTGTGGGTTGTATGGGTGGGTAAGAGTGTGGGTTGGGGTGTGAGTTGTAAGTGTGGGTGTATGGGTGGGTGAGAGGTGTGTGTGGGTGGGGAGATGTGTAGGTGTAGGGATGTGGTGGATGGGTGGGGGAATGTATGTGTATGTGGATTATGTGTGTGGTTGGGTGGGGGAGTTGGAGTGAATGGGGGATGTGTGGGTGGGTGGTGGATGTGTCTCATAACATAGTAATATGCATTGCTTATGTTACAAAATTCATTTGACAATGTTTTTTCTTATGCACTGTTGATGAAAGAAAGATGAGTGATTGGAAGGGCCGAATGTAAGACGGGCCTGCGTGCCCAATTTGTTACCCTTTGAAAATAAAGTCTGTTCGTTCGTTCGTTCTCTTTATCTCCCTCTGTCTCTCTTAACCCCCAACTTGCCTATTATGAGACATACTCCATCTTTCCCCTTCTCGTGACATGCCCAAAGAATGTGGATTGTCTTTTTGTGATGTGAGTAATCTGCTCTCTATGTGAGTTAACTCCTTTCAGAATATCTTCATTTTTCTTCCTATCTATCCTGTGTTGTCATCATGTTTCTATAAAACCGCAACTTCTGTATACTGCCTCACTTTAATTAATTATACTAATTGTCCATGATTATCTTCCATACTTCAGGATTGCTCAATATAGCTATTATGAACTCTTTTCCCCACATTGATTGACAAAAAGAAATTGTAGACAATGTCTTGCTGGAGTATGACTCTCACTAGTAGAACTCTCTATTTCATTGATGCCTCAGTCTCTCCAACCAACATCAAGGTAGGCTTGTGTGTTGAGAAACTACTTCATAGAACACATATCAAACTAAGGGACAATTTGAATCAACATTAAGACCAACATTGCACATGTAGTTTCAAGTTTACATTTCCTTATTTTTGCAGTGTATGTATGTTTCCAAATATGCAATTAACACCATGCAAATGTAAAGAGAGTTTGGTTGTTTTAGCAGGTTTTTAACCATTTGCTTAGAATGTCATGCAACATTGTATATCTATTTCTTAAATATAACCCACAACTCTTCTACTATGCTTATGTTGTGCTGCGTTCACCATCAGGTCTTGTGATCAAATGATAGAATTAAAGTGCTCTCTTCAGGATAGAATTAAAGTGCTCTCTTCAGGACCAGGAGTGATCCGTTCAAGACTTCCTGTTGCCATGTTTTTACAGACCAAACTGAGAAAAAGTTCTCAGCCGAATCTGTAGGTTTGGCAGGGTACACTAACTTGTAAAATACCACTCTATTAATACTCTATTGTAACATATTCGCACATAAAAAATTAGTAATATTGATGAGGAATACTTTAGGTTACAAACATTTACACACACACACACACGTGTGTGCGTGTGTGTGTGTGTGTGTAAATGTTTCCTGCCGACTGTTGTACGTTTCCATTTGTGTAATGTAATTTATAGTTGTATAATTATTGCATGTTTCTTGTGGTTGACAAAATAATAACCATCAACATATATTACAATTTAACAGCATGTGTAATGTATATATTTCTCATCAGATATGAATGCTGCACAACTGAATTTAACTGTTGCTGGTGTGACAGGAAACCTGCCATCTGGGTCATGTAGCTTTAGCCTGACACTAAACAAATCAAATGACCTGGATTTGTGCTGCTCCAACACAGCCAAGCCTTGTTATCCTCAAATTTCATTCAATGGAGTTGTGATCACCAGCAATACTGAGATGTGTGTTACATACCCAACATCTCCACCAGCTTCAGATGGGGTTGCAGGAAATCTGGTTCTATCATACTCTGTGTGTAATCTCACTGACTACAGACAAGGAAGCAGTTGTACAGTAACATCACAAGGTAAGTCTGTTTATTTACCAGCTCAGACAAATTTGAAAGCTATTTGAAGTGAAATATCTTATATATTTCCTTACATCTAATGTAGTTTACATTTGATGTAAAATAGCAGTTTGGGGCTCGGATTGACCAAAAATGCGTCCCAGCAACAACTCTGTTGCAACAGGGCCACAGTAAGCATTGCAAGCAATAGCATAAAAGGGGCACCCCATCCCCACGGTGCCCTGATATGCCCTAGCCACCCAACCCAAGCTATTGGCACTGCAAATTAACAAGTCGAACTTGCGCTTGTTGGAGCCCACGTGATATCTCTGGCAAAAACGTTCACGCCAGAAGTAGCGGAACAAACCTAAACAAATATGAACAATTTCTCTTAGTGGGATGAAAAATTATGAATGAGACAAAATTGTTTGTTCGATAAAAAAAAATTGCAACAAACAGGATGAAAAAAAGAGCGTGCAGTTGATTCTTTGCTATGCATTAGCTGCACTCGAGATGATGAATCTCAAGTGACCACTTCAGTGTCTTGAGAGTGTGCATTTGTTACAGCTATGCAGGGGCAGATTGCTCAACAAAATAGTGAGGGGGTTCGTTGCAGACATGATCACCGCATATGCAGCTCATTTGGCAGCTAAAGCTTTGCTGAATTTTGGCAGTGGCCATCATGTTGAAAACCAGAGGCGCACCCTTCACAATATAGAGACTTGACTCCCTGGGTTATCGGAGCAGCAGGCATCGCCGTTGTCAGTGCCCTGTTATTCTGCAGGCTGCCGACTAAACCACCCCAGCTGGCCGCTCCACCTGTGCAGGTCTACTCCGGGAGACCAGAGCAGCAGATAATATATTGAAGAATAGAGATTTGTTTTATATGGAATAAGTATATCATGTCTACCCCAAACGTTAACTCAAATACTGTTGTAAACGCTGTCTACCATGGCAGTCTGTTCATCACGTTTTTGGTAGGTACTGCAAAAATCATCAAGATGCTTTTCAAGCAGCCAGCTTTACCAAAGTTTGATACTATGGTATATGACCTTGGGATGTTAACTGTAGGCATGATGACTGCACAAGCGATGATTGGCATGCTCATTGACCACAGCATTCCCCCTGCCCTAGGGGGCGCCCTATCACGATGAGATTGGAATTTAGACATGGTCAACACTATTGTTCCTGTTTATTTGTGTAGCAAATAGTAAAAAGCTATGGCACTGTCGCAATGATGATAGGGGGTGCCATTGTCAACACTTGTTAATTTTTTGGGCAGCAGTTAGCTGTTTCAAAAGCTGAGGCATGCGGGCGCCCATGAAGAAATAAAACATCATGATGAGGCTGTTGAGCGACTAGAGGCAGCTCAGGCTGGGTGGGCGAGAAAAAGAACCATGTGGCTGGACTGGCTCAACGAGGAGATACAGCGCATTGGCTAGCCATTAATTCTTTCCATGATGTTGATCAAGCCATGCTAGAATAAAGCCCAGTTTCTGGAAAACCTGTAGCTCCCCTCGGGCCTAAATGTCACCTGTCAGATTTCAATGCACCATCTGATGCACAGAAAGACCGTGAGATTGCTGTCATCATTCTTGAGATAGCCATGACAAGAGTTTGTTTTCATATAACTTCATAACATATAATGAGCTATATTGTATTTTGTTATGGGTCTCCAAGAAGAGCTATTCTCAGCCATGCTTGAGAAGGTCGCCACTGCCACACAGTTTGAGAACACCCTATTAGCAGACATGATGCTCAAAACAGCTCACCGGTGTCTTCCTGTCTGGTAATAGGATGAGCAGACCATGGTTCGCTAATTTGTTATGCTGTTGGGGTACAGCGTGGACCTATGAACCTTCGAGAAATTACTACACAGCACCCCAAACCCTTGGTTTTGGCCTGTTGGAGATTACTTGATTTGTTTAAATACCTAGCAGCAAGTTGCTAAGAAAGGCCTGGAGGAAATCTACTGTAGCCTCAGGGGTTAGTGGAAAGTGGAGGCCAATAAAAAGCTTGTAGTGGCGGCCCAGTTTTCCGAGAATGGTGCCCAGGTCTGGCTCAAGAAGCAGGCTATTTTTCAGATCTATCTGCCCGCCGTTTGTTATATAACGAGGCCATCTATTCATGAAGATAGGCCGAATGCTGTACACCAGGCTGACTTGCTCTACCTACCGCATGGCCTTGTTAGCCATAAGAAATTGTGTGATGTCTTGGCGGTGGTGGATTTTACCAGCCATTATAATTGCGGGCCACTCACATGGCTAAATTTTCTGCAGATTGACCCAGGACGGGAGTTTATGGGCACTGTGAGCCATCTGGCGGCGAAGCATAAGACACAGGTACAATGAGGGCATGCTGGGAATCATTGGCAGCAAGGGATTGTGAAACTGTTCAACCGCATGCTGGCAGAGAGGCTGATTGGGGCCCAATACACCCAAGAGCTGTTGCTGGCAGCGTGTGGCTCTTCAGAATGATCTGTAGGGTGTGTTCGGGCTCTTCCACAGGCTGTCGGTGCGCTCAACAGTGAGATGACTCATTTGATGGTTAGAAAGCCGGCTGATGCAATTGAGGACTCTTGTATCCCATGTGTCAGTCGCTCCAGTTCAGCATGCTATCAGCCTCAAGCAACATGTGATTCCGGCTGATGCCCAAGTGCGCTATATGTATGCAAGTTCACCTGGTAGGCATGAGCTGGAAGGCGGATGCCAGCACGCGACCAACCCTGTGTGGTCTTTGATGGGGCACACAGTGCATAATTCAGTCAGGCAAGAGGGCCAGCCTGCTCTTTACCATCTGGTGGATGGACCGGCTTGCGGCTTTGTGCGCGAGGAGCTGCTTATTGTTTCCCCTGACACCCACATGCCGCCTCACCGGATCCTAAGGGGTCATTAATTGGAATGTGACCATAGGCCCTCGTAGTCACTCCATCTGGGACTATCCACTGTTTCATGTCCATGGGCCTCAGGGACTGCTTGTTCTGCTCATAGATGCCGAACTGATGGCCCTTGCATCGTATGGCTATCTGTATGCTTCAATTCTCTCCGGTTGAACAGACTGTCCTTATACAGCTGGTGCCAGAGATCCTTTTTGACCACTACTCGTTGCACACCCTTGGCCTTCTTTATGTTGGCGCCGCTGGCTTTTAGGATAGAATACATCTTGGGGCAGAGGCCTATGAATTTGGCTATAGGGTGGCTGCAGCTTTTGTCTTTGAACTTGCCAACCACTTGTTTGTTCTCTGCAGATTAGTTTGGGTGATCTTTTGGGTAATCGCTCAAGTTGTACAGGTTGGAGTTGGCTTTCATGTCTGTGTACACGTCATCAGTCTCCTCCTGAAACAGAAGACTCCCTGTATCGGTATAGTACAGCTGCGCCTTGTTGCCATATTGAGCATTGATCCTGTTATACTAGAAGTTGTACATCAGGTGCTTGCTGAAATCAAGAATGGCCTGCCCGCAGTAAACTGGTCGATTGAGCTTGATTGTGAACTTGGTACTGTGAACCACCACAAGGGCGCCGTCGAATATCTTGCGGGACTCAAATGCCTGGCTCGCGATTAGCCACCAGAGTCTGTCAGTCCCTGTCACCTGGACTATTGTCTGGTCCCTGTCACCTTGTCTGGTGCAATTGTGGACATTTTCCATTGATTTACTGAAGGCGGCTTTGTTCATGAGCTTAAAGAAGTCCGTCTCAAATTCTGACTTTGCCTTCGCCTGCAAAGCAGTCTTGCGCTTGATATACAGCTTCATCCACATCGCCTTCTGGTACTTGAGCATGCAGTGGATCTTTGTGACTTGCATACCCTGTGATAGAGCTTGAGACTATGATAGTGGATGATGTACCGCTCCTTGTTGCAGAGGTTGAGAACTAGCTTTGTACTCTCTGTGAACTTGCCTCCCAACTCGCTCACAAGTGTACACTGGTAGTGACTCAGCCACTGTTGGGGAGTGTATTCGTCTCCAGGGCCAGAGGATAGTTTGAATGGGCTTCATGCAGATGCTCTGGGTACTCTAGATCCACCTCAAGAACGTAGCCCTCTGGTGTGTCGTCCTGTGTGGCCAGTACGTCCTCTAGAGTGAAAGCCACCAATGGGCAGTCCTTGAAGCATCAATCAATCAATCATGTGCCATGCCGGAAAGCGTGGACGGTCATGACTCGCTATTTCACTCGATCACCAGTGTCGTGGATCAGCTCAGTGTTTCTGTCTCATCCATGCCATGTGGCCAAGCCATCCAGGTATTTTCCTCTTGGTCTTCCTCTTGGTCTGTTCCCTTCAATCTTGCCAGTTGTCACCAAGTTCTCCAATCCATTTCTTCTCATAACATGTCCAAAAAATTTTGACTGTCTACATCTAATTGTTTGTTCTCTGCGGATTAGTTTGGGTGATCTTTTGGGTAATCGCTCAAGTTGTGCCTTGAAGCACAGTTGGGCCATATTAATTGTTTGCATCCTAGTACGTTACCTATATTTTCTGGGCCTTGTGGTCGTAGTCAGAGCACATGGGATTGATTCGTGAACCGTTTGCTCACCATGGCAATACCACCTCTGAGGTCCTTCTTAATGAACAGATGCTGATCAGTGTCTGTCAGGAGCTCGAGCTGCAACTTCATCTTTTTTCAGGAGTGTGTCCCATGCGATTCCTGGCAGGCTGAAGTTGTGGGTCGGGTCCTCCCCATATTGTCCCAGTGGCGGTGCCTCGGAATGTCTCGAAGACATCGGCCAGCAACAGGATGTCAGCCTTGAGATACAGATTGTGGTAGTCGCTCAGATATTTGCAGCTCAGTTCCTTCCACACCCTCTGCGCATGCTGGTAGTCCCTGTCACTGATGCCTTCTCGGGTGAGCTTGCTGTAGAAGCCTCTTTGGGTGGCATCTACTCTTCATCAGATTGCTCAAAGCCATCCACATACTCATAAGGGAAGATCCCCTTATGACGCATTAGCTCTAGGTTTGGCATATGGACTGCGGTCATTCTGAAGTCTGTTGGTTCTAGGTTGCTGGCGAGTTGATCAAAGCTGCTGATCAGGAACTGGAGTCGATGAATTGCATTTGCCTGATGCTGAAGGCCTGGTTCTTTTCCATGTTGTTAGGTATGCAGCTTATCTTTCCGGCATCCATCTACTTTTCCATCCAATCTGCTTTTTTTTTGTTCAGTATCTCACTGTTCTTGTTCCCCATTCTGTGGGTCCCAGCGCCTGCATGATGAGGTGGCCGTCAAATTTTTGGAGGTTGTGGAAGACTGGGCACCTTGATTTTGTCTGGGTAGATTCACAGCTTGAGATTGTAGGCATTGTGGGCTGCACCCTGATATTTGCCGGAAATGTGGCAATGTTCTCTCACCTTATCGGCCCCCGCAGTGGCTCCCCACAAATGTCGCAGTCGGTGGCAGTGGCGAAGGCTTCCTGGTCGCAGCCATTTATCACAATCAGAGCTGATCACTGCAAGTGTGTGTGGGCGGTATCCAGCTCTGTCTTCATGTGCTGCAGAAATTCCTTAACGACATTCTCTCCCTGCTAGACTACCGGGCCTGTGGTAATGCCATCACAGTGGATAATGATGTAGCTGAAGCCACAGAGTATCTGTTCGGTGAGGAGCCATATGTTGCTTTGGCTTGGGTCCATGGTCGCACCCTGTACTGGGACGTTCAGCATGTCAAAATTGGCATATACAACATATGGCACCTGCATCTGCCTGTGGCTGGACCAGAAATCCATAATATTCTTCCCCTCCTCCAACTCCACATGTATTTGGTGTGCGGCGTTGATGCCTTTGCAAAGTGGCTCTTGGCAGTCCAGTTCTTGGCTGGAATACATATGAAGACAGCCGAGACGTGAGAACTTCTTATCTTTGTGTTAGCTGGTCCTGTACAGCAGGCGTGCCAGGTTCTTGACCCAGACGTTGTGGCTCTTTTCATCCTTAGTAATGAGTAGGAGGCTGATCTGGTGTCTGCGATTCTTCTCATTGGATTTGTGGTACACTGGTCGTTGTCCCACCCAAGGACGTTGACTGCAATGTCTGGGTTTTAGCGCTAAAATTTGTTGATGCTGGTGACTTGCACAATGTAATATACAAGTAAATGGGAATATTCTTCAACAAGTGAGCAGGTACAATTATCTCGGAACAGTAATAACATCTGATGGGAGATGCCTTGAAGAGATTAGAACAAGAATCGCCATGGCAAAAGTAGCCTTTAGCAAGATGAAAAACATATTGACCAATAAAAAGATGTCAATTGAAACGAGAAAAAGAGTGTTAAGATGCTACATTGAACCTGTACTTTTATATGGATGTGAAGCGTAGACAATGAGCAGTCAGTCTGAAAAACATCTGATGGCTGTAGAGATGTGGTTTCTGAGGAAAATGCAAAGAATACCATGGACAGCCAGAAAGACCAATGAACAAGTCCTTCAAGAAACAAATGAAGATCGTAAATTGATTAGAGAAATTAGACGTAGACAGTCACAATTTTTTGGGCATGTTATGAGAAGAAATGGATTGGAGAATTAGGTGACAACTGGTAAGATCGAGGGGAACAGACCAAGGGGAAGACCTAGAAGCAAGTACCTGGATGGCTTGGCCTTGTGGCATGGTCGAGACAGAAACACGGAGCTGATCCACGACTCTGGTGATCGAGTGAGATGGCAGAACATGACCGCCCACGCTTACCGGCATGGCACATGATGGATGGATGGATGGTGACTTGCAACAGAAATTTGATCCCTGCAAAGTTTAGCTCAGCCAGGTGGCTCTATAGTTGTAGCATTTGTCTACTTTGTTAGGCGCTTGGTAGAGAGCCGAGAGAATGGCCCACTCGAAACAGTGGTCGTCAATGTTTGTGACGCTCATGACTGATTTTGGTGTAATGTGGCTGGGTGTTTTGATGTAGCTTGAGCCGCTAAATGGCTTGTAAGAGGAGATGTGGAGGTCTAGCTGCATGCACATGTCAAAGTTCCGGCAAGAGCTCGACTCCTAGAATACTTCCACATTGTGAAGAATCTTGGCTCTGACCTGATCCAGACCCTCACCAATTGTGCTGACATGTATTTTGGCAAAGTTTCTGCTGCCAAGGTTCGGACTCCCTTTATTACCTCACTGTCTAGGCTTTTGGCCCAGTACCATTCATACAGCGAGATACAGATCTTTGAACTGCCATGCTCCATAAACGTCTCTTCTATCAGTGCCTTTATGGCTGTGCACATCAATTGAAGAAATCCCCCCTGATCTAGGTATATGTGGAGTTTGGACACAGTTGCCCGGTAATCTTTCAGCCATTGGCCTCGCACCATCTTGAATGATAGTTTGGCTTGGATTGGGCGGCACCCCTAGGGTACTGCTTTTATGCCTTGGGTTGGCCAGCGGAGATGCTGGGGGGGGGGGGGGGGGGGGGGGGAGGTTTGTCAGTCCAAGCCATCAATCTGGGCCAGATCCAGTACCCCCATTTTACAACTACTAATACTGTTGTTTCACAAGTTATGCTAACACATACAAGATTCTTAAAGTGTGCACACACATACTATACTATATTAGAACTATTTTACAACTTGGACATATATAAGATGGGAGCCTGCCTGCTGGCCTGGTAGACATGTATTGAAATCCCTACAGAGGTGGGGATTTTTTTTAAAAATTGACCTCCCAGAACAATCCAGCATAAAATGGGTACCAGGAAATATTCTTAGAAGTAAATGTGACCCATGGGATGTTGCCGCCATCACCCATCTAGTACTGATTGGTACATACAAATGCACGGTTAGGACCATATACTTAATATGCCATTTAGCATGGATAAAAACTCAGCCAGCTAGAAGTAACATCTCTATGGTCAAAGGACAAACTCTATATCACCTCAGAAATAATGACAACATCATTAAGCAGCTTTGAATATATAACTACCGGGTGCCAGGCAAGACCATGTTATATTATTTTATATAACATATTTCTGCTCTGCATGTCTGATAGTTTCAACCAGACTGTGCATGTTCATAATTAATTTATTTCATATACATTTTAGCTTAGGTGCATGCTGCCCACATATCTGCATGTGTCAACACATGTTATGTTGTTAATAATTCACATTTACTATTAAATTGTCCACAAGTTACTGTTTAATTGTCATCAGTATTTTCACAAATCAACTGAATTGTAAAACTGTCAAATGCTGAATCACTCCAGTGACAGTGGAAGTCATACAAACAGAGCCAATATTCAGAATACACTTATGTACACAATTTTACCTGATGATGACTTATTCTGCCATACTGGCTGACATCGACTACCCGATACTGGTCAAGAATATTCCTAATGAACATTTTTTTTTCTCTCTTAAAATGCAACAAAAACAATACATCATCTTGCAATACTTCAACAGTAATGACACTAAACAACTGCATCGCCCTGCAATACTTCAGTTCTAATGACACTAAACAATACATCACCCTGCAGTACTTCAGCAGTAATTACACTAAACAACTACATAATCATGCATTTCTTCAGCAGTAATGACACTAAACAACTACATCATCCTGCAATACTTCAGTAGTCATGAAACTAAACAACTACATCATCCTGCACTACCTCAGTTTTAATGACACTAAACAATGCATCACCCTGCAATACTTCAGCAGTCATGACACTAAAGAACAACATAATCC
>OY992891.1:85516123-85598623 GCA_963921405.1 Cepaea hortensis
TTTCCCGTGGAGTGACAAAGGAGGAACCTGGTGGCATCAGGACAGAACAACGTTCCAAAGACTGACCTGCTGTGCGTGTCTCACTTGTAATGGCAGACACAGATCCAAACAGGATACAAGTAACTTTAGAGTTATGTATTTGCTTGTAATTGTTATATTGCATAAACTTCTATAAACTTACCATCATCATCGTGATAACCATCATCTTTTCAATAATATTGATAGTAATTAAAGTGATTGTAGTTTGTTTAAACTCATAGTTATCCATAGTTTCCAATCTTGCATACGTGTTTGTGTGTGTACATTGGTGGGGGGATTACTTAAGTACCAGGAAGGAGATAAGTCAGAGGGGATAATTTGCCCTGTCTAGTAGTCCATCTGTGGACCTTAACCTAGGCATCTAACTTTCCATTTCCCACTCCCTGGGGAATATCAAGACCAGCTAATTTCATTTTGTTTAACAAGCCTCTTGCTGCTGTACTCTTGGATATTCATGGGCTTAATCTTTATTTCAGCCATACAGAATTTGTCCCGAGTCATTTTCTGAAAAATTGTGGTCTCGGACAGAGATCAACAATTGTCACTTCTGAAAAACTGGGGTTGCTCGCCCGTGAGAATTCATCAACTTGGTGGCAGCGCACCCCCACTTCTGACAGAGTTCATGACATTATATCCAACGCTTGTCCAGACCAACCGACACTGGAGGGGTCATATGACCAACATCATGCCAGCTGCCTTTACTTCCTAAGATATATTCTTGCACCCAGTTTAGACTTGGTCGACCTTGGAGCCCAGGTCATGTTTACAAATCTGCCTTAATGTAGATTCGAACCCATAGCCACCAGGCCAGTAGGCAAGCATGCTAGCCACTATACACCACAGCTCCCAACATCAATTGTTATGCACCAGGACATCACATGGGAGTCTTGTTGCCATCTATTGGTAAAACTCTCCTTGTCCATGTCTAAAGGGATGAACCATGCAAAGGCAACAGCCAGGAGAGATTATGGCGTCCTTCACCCACCGATGGTTATCACTGTCATCATCATCAAGTACCTTGCACGGGCAAACATACTTTCCGACATCTTGTGATCTCCAGCAGCATGTATCAGTTGGTGTTCTGGCATCCTTCAGGCCATGACACAAAACTGTCAAGAATTCTCTTTCTCTCTCTGTCTTCCTCTATCTCTCTTTCCACAAATCTTTCAAAGTTGTCACAATGTGTTCTAATTTTTTTTTTTCTCATAATGTGGGCAAAAAATGACTGCCTCTTTCTGATGTTTGTGATCAGATGTCTTTGTGCTTTTGTCTCTTTCAAAATGTTTATATGATGCATTTTGGCTGTCAAAGGAATTTTCAGTACTTTTCTGCAAAACCACTGATGGTTATTTCACATATAATTTAGGAATGATATAAAGTGAGCTGCCAAAATGTTTTTCGTGAACATAAAATAAATGTCCACAGACACAACTACAAGTCAAAATTGCAATCAGCACCGAAGAAACTGAAAATGTCATAAACTGTCAATATGGTGGCTCCAGAATTAACAGTATTAGGGACTGCTCAATGGAGGAGACTTACCATAACAATGCAAAGGTATCAAGAGCCTATGGCTTAACACCGCTTTAAATGGAAGAATAAACAATAAGTCTAAGAACATACAACATTTCTGTGGCAAAATTGGTTGTGAGTCTTGGATCATATCCCACTCAATAACAATGAAAGCAGAAGTGTGTGTGCTCAAATGTTACAGAGGAATTATGAGAATACTGTGAGTCAAGAAGAACAAAAGTAGTAACACTCTACAAGATCCCATCATTAAAGAAAATGGCTCCTAAACTACATCATGTCTTGAAAAGTGAAATAATATTGCCATATTAAATGTCATAATATCAAGGAAACTGAAATAATATTGTCATATTAAATGTCATCATGTCAGGGGACACTGAAATAACATTGTTATATTAATTAAATTTCATCATGTCAAGGAAACTGAAATAATATTGTCATATTAAACGTCACAGTAGTTTAGAAAGAACAGTTATAGAAGGCAAGGTTCCTGGAAGCAGGGACATGAGTCATCCCAGCACTAAGGTGGACACAGGGCATTGACGACGGCTTGGTCAGTAAAATGTATGAGGTAGGGGAACTGGCAACAAGACCAAGAGTCTTTCCAGCAGGCTGAGATATGTGACTGTCTGCAGAGGATCTGCTATGTGAACATAACTCAACAGCTGCCCGGCACAATTAACCCGTCTATATGTAGAGATCAGTCCACCCTCCACTAGATATACATGACTGACTTCTATATGTAGAGGCCATTCCACCATCCACTGGATATGCACGGCTGACCTCTATATGTAGTGACCAGTCCACCATCCACTACATATACATGACTGACTTCTATATGTAGAGGCCACTCCACCATCCACTGGATTTACACAGCTGACCTCTATATGTAGAGGCCACTCCATCATCCACTGCGTACACACACACGGCTGACCTCTATATGTAGTGACCAGTCCACCATCCACTGGATATACATGGCTAACCTCTATATGTAGAGGCCACTCCACCATCCACTGGATATGCATGGCTAACCCCTTATGTAGAGCCCACTCCACCATCCACTGGATATAATGACTGACTTCTATATGTAGAGGTCATTCCACCATGCACTGGGCTCTCCTAGCAGCAAGTCAGGCTCCAGCCTCAAGTACTGATGTATGTGTTTCTATGTGTGTGTGTGCGTGCATGTGAAATATATGTATGCATGTCTAAAGATGTTAGTTATGAGGACTAAAAGGCCATTAAAATTTTTAACATACTATATAATCTTTAAGGGGGCCCACATGTCACTAGACAACCTGGCTTGTCCACCACTGACTATCACACATATGCACACATACTATGTGTGTCTATATGACTGACTGGTACCTTGCCGTCTTGACAGACGATAGTTTGTAAAATGGAGTTATACCTCTTCATAACACAAAGCCTGGGCTGAATATAGATACCATGTGTTGCCCATGCAGCATGATCCCTCTCTCGGCCTGTCTAGTTTACTCCAGAGGAAAGGTAAAACCAATACGTCTGGAACAAGACAAGCTGCAGGATCAGCAAACCAATGCTCTAACTGTTCGCCTGTCGGAGCTTCGATACTAGACCAGTTGCCAACCAAGGCTTAGGGCCTGGTCTGCCCTGTCATGACATTCAGTCTTTAGGTTGCATTTCCTTGCACTAGGATAAGGCTTATACCACCCCAATTGTGCTCATCCGCCTGAAGCCATTGGCACAATGTGGGGCGTCGGGTTTGGTAAGCGTCTGCCAACATTTGGCGCTAACAGAAGCAGGTAATACCATCTACTGTCATATGGTAGCTCAGTCATATCTAACTAAGACCTGACATCCTGTCTATATGGGTAGTTGAAAAAAAAACAAAAAACATGTACTATTGTTGTGGTATAATCTAGAGACATGAACCAAGCTAGTAAAATTGTCTGATCTGTTTGATAGGGAGAACATCATTTGAACGAGAACCTTGCCTTCACCAGGGGGAAAAAATGAGACTGATAGAGAGAGAGAGAGAGAGAGAGAGAGAGAGAGAGAGAGAGAGAGAGAGAGAGAGAGAGAGAGAGAGAGAGAGAGAGAGAGAGAGAGAGAGACACAGAGAGACAGACGTAGAGAGAGACAGACAGAGAGAGACAGGGACAGACACAGAGAGAGAGAGAGAGAGAGAGAGAGAGAGAGAGAGAGAGAGAGAGAGAGAGAGAGAGAGTGTGTGTGTGTGTGTGCATGTGTTTGTGTATATCAATTTAAATAAAAAGATTCTCACATATAATTAAGTTCAACCCAAATATGCTCTGGAATAGGAGACATTTTGAGTGTTTAAAGAAAAAAATAGAAAGAAAAAACAAGCAATCATACATTCACACACACACACACAATAAGTAAAGTTAAAATATAATGCTGCCCATTTCGATATCCCAAAGAAACATCCAGCCCTGACTTACAAATAATTATGTCTTGTTTGAGATACTTGAACAGGTCAGTCATACTTCAGGTTTCAATATAAACACATGTACCGGGTGTTTATAAAGTCTCACTACACTTTGTATGTAGAATGCAGGGAAGATACTCGCCAGAATTCTTCTCAATCGCCTCACAGCCCATCTCGATCAAGGTCTTCTTCCTGAGAGTCAATGTAGCTTCAGAAAAGAACGTGGAACTGTTGACATGATTTTCGCTGCAAGGCAGCTGCAAGAGAAATGTCAGGAACAGAACTGCGAAATGTTCTCCACTTTCATTGACCTTACCAAGGCTTTTGATACAGTCAGCAGAGAAGGACTGTGGAAGATTATGGCAAAATATGGCTGTCCACGAAAGTTTGTCCAAATAGTGCGGCTATTTCATGACGGCATGCAGGCAAGAGTACAGGAAAATGGTGAACTGTCTGAACCCTTTCCTGTAACCAATGGAGTGAAGCAAGGATGTGTCCTGGCACCAACACTGTTCAGTCTCATGTTTTCAGCCATGTTGATGAATGCCTTCGAGAACGACGACATTGGAATAGACATCAACTACCGTATGGATGGAAAGTTATTCAATCTCAGAAGGCTGAAAGCTAAAACCAAAATTGACAGCGGCACCGTCAGAGAGCTCCTGTTTGCTGATGATTGCGCTCTATACGCCAACTCAGAGGCGGACATGCAACATAATGTTTCAGCTTTCTCACATGCCTGTGCCAACTTTGGGCTCAATATCAACTTGGAGAAAACTGTAGTTATGTACCAGCCAGCTCCAGGGAATAATCATACTGTGCCGAATATCAAAGTGAATGATCATAGACTAAGTGTTGTGGACAAATTCACCTATCTTGGCAGCACTGTGTCACAAGCTGCCACAATCGATGACGAAGTGAATGCAAGAATCTCCAAGGCCAGTGCAGCCTTTGGCAGACTGTACAAGAATGTATGGGACAGAACTGGAATAAGCCTGCAAACAAAGCTAAAAGTCTACAAAGCAGTTGTATTATCCACACTGCTATATGCTTGATAGACCTGGACTGTTTATCAGCGACACGCTAGAAAATTAAACCACTTCCACACAGTCTGCCTAAGGAAGCTACTGAAGATTAAATGGCAAGACAAGATTCCAGACACTGAAGTCCTAGAAAGAGCATCCATGCCCAGTATCCACACTCTACTGATGAAGAATCAGATTCGCTGGGCTGGTCACTTGACCCGCATGCCAGATCACAGGCTCCCTAAACGAATTTTCTACAGCGAACTGCGTTGTGGTAAACGCTCCCAAGGTGGCCAGAGGAAACGTTTTAAAGACACTCTGAAAATTTCACTGAATGCTTTTGGAATTCATCATGACACCTGGGAGGCTGCAGCCAGAGACCGAAATTCGTGGCGTGCATCATTGCACAAAGGTGCAGTCATATGTGAGGCAACCAGGACTGCAAGAGCTGTGAAGAAAAGGCAGGACAGAAAAACCACTGCAGGAAATCCTCCTCCAGAGACGTCAAGCATTCTTTGCCCACATTGTCAAAGAACATTTCGAGCCAAAATAGGCCTTATCAGCCATCTTAGAACCCACGGCTCCACACCTTCAACCCCACTGGATGAAATGAATGGTCATCATCATTCTTGATGGACAAACAAGAAGAATAAATTTAAAAAATGAAGTACATGATGTCATCAAAAAATGTGCTCCACAGTCCATGAAGCAATATGCAGCACACATCTGTTGTCTCCTGGGGTAATTCTTTGCACTCCAAACAGAACGGTGTTATCAAGGGAAGAAAGAATTGTTTTGGTTGAACAAGTGTTTTGAAACAGTTGTCGATACACACAGATGGTTGTTCAAAGAATTATATTAAGATTTCCTGATAAACAACCTCCTCATCGCATTATGGTTAGAATTTTTTTAAAGTTTCTTGTTATGGGAAATGTGGGAGATGCTCCGTGATCTGGTAAGATTGCTGTGTCTGAAGAAAAATGTATAGATATCCAAGACAGAATCCTGAAAAATCCAAGCAAGTCCTTAAGGAAAATGTCACAACAAGTGAACTTATCACTGAACACAGTGCACACAATTCTTAAACAATGATTAAATTGTCATCCATGCAGGATTTCTCTTGTGTCTGAACTAAAAGAGGGTGACAATCAATCCAGAGTCAACTACTCCACGTGGTTTCAAGCATTTTAAGCTAAGGAAGACAAGTCAATTGTCGATGTAACATTCTTCTCTGTTGAGGCACAGTTTCATCTATTTGGATATGTTAATAGCCAAAATAATCGTATTTGGAGCACTTTTAATCCCAATGCATTTCATGAAGCGCCTCTACATGATGACAAAATTGAAGCATGGTGTACCATCAGTAGAAAACATTTTAATGCACCAATTTTCTTCAACAACACTATAAATGGCGACTGGTACCATACTGACATTCTGGAACCTTTTTAGAACAGCTGAATGAACATGAAATTAAAGAAGAATGGTTCCAGCAAGCTGGTGCAACTGCACACACAGCTAGAGCATCACTGCATTTTTGGAAAGAAATCTTTGCATGTCGTATATAGAGTGGAATTTGGCATGCTCGTTCTCCAGACCTAACTCCATTAGATTATTATCTTTTTTTTACAAAAAATAATGTACATACAATTGAGAACCTGACAGAAGCAATCAGAATTACGATTCATGAAATAACAACAGAGACATTGCAGAAGGTATTTGACAATATGAAGAGATGTGTACAGTCATGTCTTGAAGCCGTGGCGGACATTTCCAACACCTGTTATAATGAATACTTCATTGGTACTTTCCAGCTTCCCCAAAACAGTGTTAGACCATAGCAATGACTATTGTAACTAATTTAATGAATTTTTAGCCCATTGTTTGATGACATCATGTAATTCACTTTTCAAATTTGTTCTACATACAAAGTGTAGAGAGACTTTACAAACACCCAGTATCATGTCTAATTTATATTTCTGTGTACATAAAGTTGACCAATACATAAAGTACCGACATGACACATGATGATGAAAGTTAATATTTAACAGTAACTGTGTATCCTGCAATAACTTCCTTTGATACCAATCTTTAAAACCCTGTCTCTGAATGCCACATTGCACAATAAGCAGCATAAAACATACCAGCCATTAACTGCTTCAGTTTTCTAAGACAACACATTGTGTACTCATTATTTGTGATGACATAACATACATTTTATAATTCTCATACACCATGTTGGTTTTGGAAATATTTAGCACTAAACTGCACAATCTTGCAATCACATAGCTAATTTTATATTTTAACTATTTAGTGAAATTAAATAATGCTTTATCAAAACCTCAATTAGAAATTATCTATATTGCCTAGATAACAATTGCCAGATAGTGAAAGCGAAAATTTTCATTATATTAATTATTTTAAATATTGAAAGAAACTGTAAATATGAATACAGTCACACAAATGACCCATTAATCTGTATTAATCTATTATTATATCTATATTTATCTGCCATAAAGTTGTAAACATATGGGGTGGTTGATAAGCAAAAGCATTTTAAAAAATGAAAGAACAACAAAATAACCTCTATACCCAACTTCATGCTTTCAGAAAGAGTAAGTAAAGAACACATTTCCACACCTTGAAGCAAGCTGACAATATGTGCTAGATCCACATTTTATAGACCAACCACCACTACATTGGTGATGTCAATATTATGTTGGTTGCTTTAACTTTCCAGAACATTTCCTGGGATCCATTTTAGGCTGGGTCAAATTGGGACCCAGGTCATTTAAAAAACATCCCCCTCTCAATGTGGATTTGAACACATGGCCATCTGCCGGCAGCCAAGCATGCTAGCCAATGTGCTACTGCAGCTTCCACAGAATGAATACTCCCATGAAAAGGAACCAGTTTATGTTTAAGTGACATGGCTTCTACAAAATTATTCTTTATAGTATATACACTTTTGTTTGTGTCTGTTACTGACACAGCATAAAGCTTTTGGGATCATAATTATTCAATACACAACCATAACTGGAATCATTACAACCAATGGTCTTTAGCCCTGATGACACACAGAACATTTTGATCGACCTTAGAAGTGATCAGAGGATAATGTCAAGAATGTGAATTCTTGTAAAAAAAACTCTTCTCCGGGCATAAAAATAAATATAACCAAATAATCACAGAAGGCATGGGCAGGTACGTACAACAGAACTCAAAAGATATTCTCTCATGCAGCAAGTCCTTCACTGAACATCACTCTTATCACAAATCACTGGAAAGTGCTGAATCCTGCATCATTTCCATTGCCTTATTATCTTTAAAGTTCTATGTCAACCAATGCCTCTGCTTCTAGGAACCATGCCTTCCATTACAATTCTTGCCAAACCACTGTGACATTTAATGTGGGAATTGTTTTGTTTTTTTAATTTCTGAGATATACTATTGTTTATGAGCCAGATTTCTTTGCTATTCAAAACGTATTTACATGACAAGATTTGTCATCTGCATGAACCACATTATTCTAAGAATATTTCTGTAACATTTAATTTCACCAAAAGATCGTACAAAACGCAGTTATATGTTGTGTGTGCTATTCAAAAAGATGTCAGAACATGTAGATAATAAAATGCAGTGCAAAGGTTATCATACAGACACATTTTTGTTTCTTTGTATACTGTTTATAAATAAATATGAAAGGCTCATAGTTGAAAATGCACAACCTTTTGCAGTAACAAACACACTTGTATACTGATCCTCTTTAAGGCAGATTTCCATGATTATATTGACCAGGAATCCGAGTTGAAACAGCCAAACACGGGCACCAGGAAATATTCTGGTAAGTAAAGGTGGCCAGCAAGATCATGACCACATCCTTCACTGAGTGTGTACATGGTGAATACAAATATAGGGCTAGTACATATACCCAATGTGCCTCACAGCATGAAAAGGGAACATTTATATTACTGACTATTTACTATTACATTATATGTTACTATAACATTGTGGGTAACTAAATCAGAGGGCACGATATTGATGATTTAAGCAGCACAGTGAATGACACAAACATTAACGCTTTCTGAGATCTGGATAAAGAAATTACAATACACATAGAATCACAGAACCCAAAAGAAGCTGTTTTAAATGTATATAATACTAGGTACATCCCCAAGAATTTTATGACATTCATTTTCATTACACTACCCAAGAAGCCAAGAGCTGTTGATTAGGAAGATTACAGAACTATTAGCTTAATTAGCCATATAACTAAGATACACCTCAATGTCATACATGAAAGAAATCAACATAACATAGATAAGGAAGCAGCTGAAAAACAATCTGGGCTCCGCAAAAACTAGCGAAGCAATAATATGTTTGAGGATGTTAATTGAAAAATATATAGAAGTTCAGAAAAATATATGTGTGTTTTATAGACTACAAGAAACCATTTTATAGAGTACAACATGAATATTAATTATATGCCTTCAAGAAATGAGTAGTTGGAAAGGAATGAGACTTATTAGTAACTTGTACTGGGAACAACTAGAGTCAATTAGATACATAAATAATTATTTGACACGCACAGAGATAAAATGAGGAGTATGGCAGGTATGTGTGTTGTTTCCTAGCCTCTTCAACTTATACACAGAAATAATTTTTATACAAGTCGAACTGCCTGGACTTAAAATCAATGGAAGAATCATAAACAATCTTAGGTATGTTGGCAATACTGTGTTACTAGCAGAAAGTGAGCAAGAGCTAAAATACCTAGTGGAACAAGTAAACAGGCATAGTGCAGAATGTGGCTTAGATATCAACATCCAAACAACGAAAACCATGATAATTAGCAATGGAAAGGAAAGGTCATCAATGAATATAGCAGTAAGTGGGGAGATACTAGAACAAGTAACACGTTTCTCCTATCTTGGACATGTAATAACAGATGATGGAAGAAGTGAAACAGAAATCAAACAGAATAGGAATGGCCAAAAATGCTTTCAACAGCATCAAATCAGTATTAACATCAAGAGAGATTAAAAATGCATTAAAAATGAGAATTGGCAAATGTTATGTATATTCAACACTACTATATGGCATGGGCCAGTCTCTCTGGCCGAGGGGTTACACCACTTTCTCCGTAATCCCGTTGAGTCTCATAGCGGGCGAGAGCTGGGAGCGGTTCGATCCCCGCTGGTGACTTGCGGGATAACTGAGCCGGCCGCTCAGAAAGCAATGGCAACTACTGAGCGTAATCTTGCCAAGAAATCAACAGACAGCTGAAAGATGCTGCTGTTGACAGCGATGTCCTGTAAAGGATATGCAAATTTAAAAAAAAAAATATGGCATGGAAGCTGGACACTGAACTAGCAATTAGAAAGTCGAAAAGATGGATATGTGGATATACAGAAGAATATATCATATTTCATGGAGACAAAGACAATCAAATCAAAGGTTCTTGAAAAACTGGGAATGTAAAGAGGGTTGATGAAAGAAATAAAACGGAGGCAAGTGAAATATTTTGGCCACATTAAAAGACAAACACTCTCATAAAAACCACATTGGAGGTAAGGTTATAGGCAAGCGAGCAAGAGGTAGACTGTGAGGTGTTTTTGTAATTGTTTTTTTAAATCAGGTGGGCCGTATGGCTAGAGATATCCAGGATGAGTTATCAATATTAATCATCCTTCCTTAGGAAGCCTATGAATGTCTCCGAGGTGAAGGTATTTTCTTTAGACTCATCATTCCTCTGGTGTCCTGAGAGAAATGGAGACCCTCCTACCAGTCAGGTTTCAGGCTCCCAACTCTTCATTAGCCCACTGTTGACAAGACAATAAGGCTAGGCATCATGAGCTTCAGGCAACTCCACCATCCAGCCCCCTCTGACATAAAAATGCAAAATCCCTTCTATACACATGTATATAAAATCAAATGTTAATATAAAACAAAACATCAACACCCACTCCCCCTTGATGTTATGTTACAATGATATGAACTCATACTAGTCAGGGTACCTGAACAAGATAAGGTCATAGAGATGAGACCAAGTTGTCCTGTTGTGACAAGAATTTCATTGGGACAAAGTCAGGTTCTGATAGACGGGTTCGGTTGCGATACGGTCCTCCTGTTGAGACATGTGCCGCAGTTGAGACGATATCATCCAATCAAGACACAGGTCTCTTGGTGTGACATAGGCATCACAATGAGACAAAGGCGTTGTGACATAAAGCATATTGAGACAAAGTCATCATGATATATATGTGACCATCCCACGTCTATAATGCAAAGCCTAGTCTTTTATCCTCTCAGGTTAGACTCGGTTCACAAAACCATCCCCATCACCATCATTATCAATTCACCTGCCTAGTTCCACTGGGCAACATTCACTTGTTCCACAGCCGTTAAAGGAACATTCCTGAAGCCACATTTAAAATGTAAGACACACAACTGAAATCAATTATGATCATTACATGAATTAACATGAGAGCTATCAAACAGATATGTATCAGGACCCGAGCAAAGATCGCACACAAAATACATTGTTCTCCCCTCACTTGATTCTAAGGACCCTTGAGGTTTTGAGAACGCTGTTTGTAAAGCTTACTCAATGCATCAAGAATAATAAGTGCCTACTTCAGGAATTGCATTAGGGAATATATAAGAATGCTTTTAGCCAAGTCACTGAACATAAAATTTTCCTCCAAGCCGTCATCATTAATTGTGCCATGCTGGTGGTTAGGGCACTTCCTGCAGACAGATGGGCATATGGTGCTTCAAGCTGTCTCCCTTACTAAGCTATAAATCTCATGGGAACAACATGCTCTTCCCTCAAATCCTCTCAATATATTCATGACAAAGATCACAGATTAATCACACAATCCAAACACAGGAGTTGTAAGACACAGACTCCTAAGAACCTTCCACATTTGGGGGAAGATTGTGCAATAATGTGCGTCCATAGGGAAAGGTCCTACAGCCATAGGAAAGTGCAAATATGCATTGTTAGTGAGATAACGTTCATGTGCATACAGCAAAACTACTCATAACAGGTGAAATGCCAAACATGGCAAACTTTCAAGCAGAATAGGCATGTCATTTCTGCAGAAGGCGAGCAAGTCAGACTATCCTCTCAATGAGGTACTGGTCTCTTAATTTCACAACACACATATAAAATTAATAAAATATGTCTCCTATAAACATTCAAAAGCTTACCGGTGGTGCAAGGTTTGAGATTAAGCACTAGGATAGACCTTCCCCAGGCTAGGAAAAGGGACTTGTTTTTCTAACAATTTTCTCACAAGTGACTACTTTCAGGTGGGTTTCCAGCAGGCTAGGCCGGGACTTTGCAATCTAATCGTTATGCTCATTTCAACTTTACTCCCTGTCCTTATAAGGAGCGTCTGCCTAGACCTGTTTTTCTCCATTTCCAGGAAAAGTGGTGATGGCTGATGATGTATACTACATAGACAACGATTAAAGTGGGAAGATAACATCAAGAGGAGATGGAAAAACAGCAGTATGACAGGGAGCGGTCATCGCTATGACAGAATTACAGTCAGGGCAAGAGACAGGAAGTGTTGGAGATCCATTGCAGCCAACCTTCATTGTGGAGACGGCACCTGCTTGATACTGTTAATCTTAAGTACAATATTAAATTGGAAGCTTTCAAAATAGCTATCTGATATGTTATTGACAAGTTTGTAAACAAGTGCTAGAATATGCTCTGCTAATGAAATTTTCACTGATAAAGTTCTAATAAAAAACAAATCTGGATCTGAACACGCTGTGACTGTACTTATACATTTCTAAAACTCTAAATAAATTTCCTGTGAAACTGAACATCTGAATGTTTGAGGTGAATAGCTTAAGCAAAGCACAAATACAATTATGCTTATTTATTAATCATCAAAGCTGCTACAACTGCTGGCAGAATAAATAGGATTGTTGTTGGGGCTGGTAATGTTAACGAAAAAGACAATACCAGGCATATGTGATGATGAACTGGACGATTCTGTATTTGTAGTGCTGGCATCTGTTGTTGAACAGGGAAATAATTAGTTTAACTGATTCACAGAACATAATTTATGTTTGTGCAGTACTTTTATTGCCTCAACATAAGTAATGTAGCTTTAATAATGAATTTTGTGTGCATATATTTAACACAATTATTATATGCCTAATGTTCATTCTTGCCTTCTGTCAATAAGATAAGTCAGTTAGTTGTTTGTATTGTCTTTTCTACTTATTTCTTGTACATGATGTCTTCTATGACAATGGACATGTGAGAACAGAAGTGACAGTCTGACTCACTGTCCGCTATCTCTTTTTTTGTCTACAAACCCAGTGCACGAACCTTTGTAGTAGCAAACACAATTGTCTACTGGTCCCAGATTTCCTCTTTTAAATTGACCAGGAATCCGAGTTGAAACCAACCAAACACGGGCACCAAGAAATATTCTGGTAAGTAATGGCGGCCAGCAAGATCATGACCACATCACCCATTGAGTGTGTACATGGTGTATACAAATATGGGGGTTAGCATCATGTACCCAATGTGAAAAGGGATCATTTATTGTACTGACTACTATATGGTATGTTAATATAACATTGTGGATATCTAAAGCAGTTGGCATGACATTGATGATTTAAGCAGCACATTGAGTGACACAAACATTAACACTTTCTAAGATCTAGATAAAGAAATCACAATACATGTAGAATCACAGAACCCGAAAGAAGCTGTTTTAAATTAAACATTGTGTTAGTGGTTGCATAATGCTAATATTGAAGGTCACTTCGTTTTCTTTCATTGATTAGAAATGTTCATACTAATCAATATTGATATGAAGCCTGATGTTAATAAATTAATTATGTTATTCCTAATTGTAGCTGGGAGCTGTGTTAGCATAGTGGCTGGATGCCCGTCTGCCTGCACTGTGGTCATGGGTTTTAATCTGCATCAGGCAGATTTTTAAAATTGACTAGGGCTCCGAAGTTGACCCAGTTTTAAATGGGTACCAGAAAATGTCTGGGAAATCAAGACAGCTGGCATGGTACTGGCCATATCCCCCCCTCTTTCCACTGGAATGCGATTGGACCATAAAATTATGGTTCTATCACCATATGCCTAATCAGTTATCAGTTGGGGTATCTTCACTGCACTCCGGACATGTCCATAGGTGCTCAGATCCTCCTCCCAGCATATGCATCAGCGTCCTGTGGCTAATGGTGCCAGTTCTGTGTTGGTTGACGAGGCGCTTTGTTTTCCCGATGTACCTCTTGTGTCTGGCTGTGCCGATTCTTACTCCCAAGTCTTTCATCCTGGACAGCGATGTGGATTCACTGACGTCATAGTCCTCTGTTCTCGCCATATCTTTGAGGACGTTAATAACATCGGTACGATCCATGGGCTGGCCATCTAAAGGGGGTGCAGAGCCAGCCAGTTTATCAGCTCGTTCATTTCCCTCGACTCCCGCATGTCCCGGGATGAAGATGAAGGTGACTTTACGGACAACAGACTTCCACAGCGACTCAGTCCACTGTCTACATACAGATCCAGCTTCGACCTTCTGAATCATGCTCATTGAATCACTTAGTACACACACGTTGGTATAATGCTGTGATTCCAGCCATATGAAAGCCTGTGTAACTGCCATCACCTCCATCGCCATGCTGCTCGTGGTCATAGAGTGGGCACCACTGGATTCTTGAACGGTTCGGCCCGCTGAACGGGCTGTAAATGCCCACGCGCTTCTCTGCTGCTTTACAACAGATCCATCTGTATAGATGAGCACTTCGGGGCTATCTGAGTGTTCATAGATGAGCGCGTTAACCTCTGCATTGACAGCGGCAGGGTTCTGCTCTCTGCACCGTCTGTCGAGTGTGATAATGCAGGAGAAAGTGCACTTAAAAGCTGGAGGCATCGGCACCCATTCCTTGCCGGGGTTGATACTGGTAAGGCTGCAGACCTGTCTTACGACATCTTCCGCCCAACCCATCCATGATTTGCCCCTCGTTAGCCTGTCACCCTGTTCTCTGAATATAGAGTCATGCAGAGGGTGCTGCCCATCTGCACTTATTTTTAAGTAAGCACGAGCTCTCCAGATCTTGATCCTGTGTTCCATTGTCGGAAAGTCAAGGAGGAATCTCATTGCTACACAGCTGGTGTCTCTCGTGCAGCCCAAAATGATGCGCATGGCTTCATTTTGTACCTTTTCAAGTCTTCCAATCTGTGTAGGGCTGACAGTGAGGATGGCCAGGGCATACTCGGTGCGTGAAAGCACCAGTCCTTGGAACAGAAGTATTAGCAGTCTTTGCTCGATATTGGCAGTCGCCATGACTCTCATTGCTGACAAACCTTTTCGAGCCTTCGTTATGACATAATCGACATGATCTCTGAAGGACAGGCTACAATTAAGCTTCACGCCAAGATAAGTCATTGACTGGGTTCTACTCAAAATGCTCCCATCCATTCTTACTGCCGGCAGGTCTGTTTTCACAATATGGTTGTTTAGGGAGAACCATGTAACCGTTGCCTTTGCAGGGTTGACAAGGGCATCGGCATCAGCACACCATGAGGAAATTCGATCTAGTTCGCACTGCATATCATTGGCAACCGCCTGTCTATCTCGATCCTGTCGATACACGAGGATGTCGTCAGCAAATGACAGAGTCCTACCCCTCCCGTCCAACTGTTGTTCAGTGATCGGCACCATATACACGTTGAATAGTACTGGTGACAGTGGTGAACCCAGCGGAAATCCTGGACATATCGTTATCGGCTCAGAAGACCAACTCCCGTATCTTAGCACCACCTTCCTTTGGAGCAGAACTGCAGCTATCCATCGTACAAGGTGAGGGTGCACTTTCAGTCTGAGGAGGGTTTGCATCAAGTGCTCGAAAGATACTCTGTTATATGCGTCCTCTAAGTCTATGGCGGCTGCACATGTCTCTTCTCTGACCTGAATTCCTTCGTAAACATCTTGAGCAAAGACCGCCACATTCAGCCATGACTCTTTGTCGCGTCTGTATCCTCCAAGTGTGGGCGGGAAGCAGCTGAGTTGTTCCAAGTCATAAGCAAGTCTGTGTGCTACAATTTTCTCCAGTAACTTGCTAGCAGTGTTCTGCATCGTAATGATTCTGTAGCCGCTTATCTTGGAATGGTCTTTGTTCAGTTTTGGCAGCGGCAGCAAGTAGCTGTGTAGCCATTCTTCTCTGATCTGACCCCTCTGGATACTAGTGTTGAATTCTCTGGCCAGTTCTTCCATGTCATCATCTGATATCACCAATAGGTCACCATATCGGATGCCGTCTGGGCCTGGGGCGGTGTTAGGTGATTTCTTGAGGATCGCACGCATTATCTCAGCTGTGATTATCCATTCTTCGTCTGTCCCTACCCCCTCGCACAACTGAGAGAGTGTCGTTGTGGTCCTCTGTCTGGCGGGCTCGTCTTTCTGGTCAATGTGTTCTATGTAGCGTGCAAGAAGGGCCTTACCTTTATCCGCATCCAACTTTTTCCATGTGAGGTTTGTGCCTTGAACGTCTGGAATACCCCTACTTTGTGCAGCACCGTTCATGCACTTATGGAGGCGCCAGAATGTCGTAAGAGATCGCTCGGAGCACACCTTCCTGCAGAACTCGTCCCATTTCTCGGCCTTGACCTGTTTGGCGCAGGATTTGAATAAAGTCATTGTCCTATCGACCTCAGTCTTCAAGTTCGCCAACTCAACCTGTGGCATGTTAGCCTTTCTGGCCTTTTGCCAGTCTTTGACAGCCTGCCTCTTTCCCAGCCATGCCTTCTCGACCTCTCCATTCCACAATGGTGGCTGCAACCATCTTTCTTGTCTCCTGCGGGAGGAAGTTTGTTTTCTTCTTCTGATCTTGCTTATGGCGTCTTGACCAGTGTTGTTGTACGGGAAGGCATTTGTCTTGTTTCTTTGACTCATGGCCCTGTCTTTCTTGATCAGGATGACACAAGGGTAGTGGTCACTATAGTGGTATCCCAGTGTGCCCCACCGGCACCTTGGTGAGATGGTGGGCGACACCAGAGCCAAGTCAATGACGCTGTCAGAGTCACCTGGTCGAGTGGCTATTCTAGTGACCTTCCCATCATTCAGACAGACTAGGGCAGCAGATGCCAGGGCGTCCTCCAGATCTTCTCCCTGTCTATTGGTGATGCAATTCCCCCATTGACTGCCTCTGGCATTGAAGTCCCCACAGTAGATGATATGCCTTTCATCCATATCGAACAAACTCTGCCATTGTCGCACGTCGGCCTTCCCATTTCGCACATAAACGTTCATGATTACAAGCTGAACTGGCGTCATTATTCTTAATGCCTGCACTTGCAGGGCATCACTGTTCCAGGAAGACATATCGATTTCAGACACCAGTATGTTGTCGCGGACTAGAATGGCCTGTCCGAGGGATGCCTAATGTGACGACTTGTAGAGAGATCCTTTATATATTTATATGCTTAATTTAATTACCGTATTGTTGCTGTTATATGCAAGACAATTAATTAAACTGGTGTACTTTGTATTAATAAAAGCAACCACTAAAATTGATTACACAAAACAAGGAAAGTGGTTTCTTTTTTTTTGCTCACTCGCTTTAAACTCAAGCGTAGTCCATACACACTATTTATAATAATGATGGACTGAATTTTGCATGCGGATTAGCTTTCCCTATTAACAGTGTCCCTCCCCATCAGGCGAATCCACTCCGACTTCAGAGGTACTTGAAATTTACATCCCCAAGTCAAGGACGACAGGTCAACATTTTAGTCCAGCTGTCCGGTGTAGGGGTTGAACCGCTTACCTTGGCATCAGCACACCGGATGCTTAAGAATACGCATTCGTACCCATTCAGCCATGCGGACCTGCAATGGTTTTTAATACTGCACATAAGAAGGAAAACAGAGTGTACAAGTAGTGTTTGATGATGAACTGGAAGATTCTGTAGTTGTAGTGGTCACATCTGTTGCTAAAAAAGGACATAATAAGCTCAGAAAATTAACATAATGAAATCTGGGTTTCTGAATGTAAATTTCATTGTCACTTCATTCTTGTTAGTTTAAATGCTGGTTATCAGTTGCATAAAGTGGATATACAATATTATGTGCTTATGGTGTGCATGTGTGTCTCCCTTTCTCTCTCTATCAGAGAGAGAGAGAGAGAGAGAGAGAGAGAGAGAGAGAGAGAGAGAGAGAGAGAGAGAGAGAGAGAGAGAGAGAGAGAGAGAGAGAGAGAGAGAGAGAGAGAGAAATACACTCACACATTCAAATCCCATTCAAGGTGGACATTTTCTGTCACTGACTTGGGTTGCCAGGTTGACTTTGCCTAAAATAGATACCAGGAAATGTGATTGAAAGCTGAGGCAGTTGGTGTCATACTGACCATATCACCCATCTGTTGGCGATTAGTCTAAGAAATATGGGACTAGCAACAACAACAAAACATAAGTATGTTAATTATTCAGAAGTAAAAGGAAACCCTGAAAACTACCAACATAACTCCCTGAATAAATTACTCTTTGCTGATAACCAAAGTCTAATGTAATTACACTGATGAACAATACCAAAACCACATAAAAATTTAATCTATAGCAGTGAACAATATAACATGGCGATCAGCATACTTAAGACTTAGCCAGTTAGCGTACCCTTCAATGTAAGTAATGGACACTAAAAACACAATTATGTTACAAAAAAGATTCCTTCTTGCCTGTGCAAGGGCTGACATTTGACTGAACTGTAAACTGCACCCCTACACTATACTCCGAAAACATAAAAAAATGTGAACAGTTTATATAAAATATAAATTAACATGGTGCTCTTCCATAAATGATAAAAGCTGCTACAACTGCTAGCATAATAAATATAATACATAGGGATACAGTTGCTGGGACTAGATTATAGCAAGGACATAAATAATACCAGTTGAGTTTGATGAGCTGGTGGATTCTATATTGTCTCATCTGTCATTGAATAAAGAAATAATTAGTAGAGGTGATTAGCACAGCACACTCTGCTTTCCTGTAGAAATATGTTATTGCCTCTACATAAATCTGGTAGCTTTCACTGTGCATCGCTAGCTAATAATGAAAACACATTCATGATATTCTGAAGACACCGTAATTCTCAACTTTTCTTTCAGTAATTTGGATATGTCACAATGTCTACCTACATCTTGCAAGGTAGGGAATTGCCACCTCACCATATTATGTCTTGGCCTAGAATATGTGAAGACCTAGCACTTCACACCCCAACAACAATATTTACCATGAGAAACGCATTTCACTTTGTTTTTACCTACAAGGAACTTTGTATCAGCACAATGTTTATATATCTGAAGTATTTTAATTGCACTTTACCTTGATCTCATTCAATACTGGTTTCTTCCATCCAAGTGTTTGCAGTGCTTGTGTGTTGTTTTTTTTATTCATTTGACATATACATCTTCTACCTGTCTATATTATGACACAACAGTGGTAAAATGTTGTCTTACAAAGAATTCTGTTGAATGTTTATGTGTTTTATGTAAAAGGAACCTTTCTCAAACCACAAGGAAATATTAGATACTAGCTGACCCGGCCTGGCTTCGTCCAGGCCCTGGCGGGGATCTATCTATCTATCTGTCTTTCTGTCTGTCTGTCTTTCTGTGTGTCTGTCTGTCTGACCCAGCCTGGCTTCGCCCAGCTCCTAGTGGGGAGCATCTCATTTAATTCATATAAGTAGTCATATAAGCTCCCGTTCCCGTTTCCGACTATCTATCTGTCTTTCTGTCTATCTGTCTGACCCGGCTTCGCCCAGCCCCTGGTGGGGAGCATCTCATTTAATTCATATAAGTAGTCATATAAGCTCCAGTTCCCAACTATCTGTCTGTCTGTCCGACCCGACTTCGCCCAGGTCCTGGTGGGGAGCATCTCCTTTAATTTGTATAAGTAGTCATATAAGCTCCCATTCCCGTTCCCGACTATCTATCTGTCTGTCTGTCTATCTGTCTGTCTGTCTGACCTGGCCCGGCTTCGCCCAGCCCCTGGTGGGGAGCATCTCATCTAATTCATATAAGTAGTCATAGCTCCCGTTCCCGACTATCTGTCTGTCTGTCTGACCCGGCCCGGCTTCACCCAGCCTCTGGTGGGGAGCATCTCATTTAATTCATATAAGTATTCATTTAAGCTCCCGTTATCGACTATCTGTCTGTCTGTCTATCTATCTGACCCGGCGCGGCTTCGTCCAGCCCCTGGCGGGGAGCGTCTCATTAAATTCATATAACAAAAAAAAAATTTACTTAAGAATGTCCTTCCACACACCATATGCTCTCTTTCACACCGCACACACAGCCAACTAAAAACGTTAATTGTATACAAAAACAATGTCCTTTTAGTATTTTAACAGGTGTGCTGGGTGTATAGTATTTGTGTAGGGCTGTTTAACACGGCGTTTGTGTGTCGAATCGGTGTGCAATGCGTTTCAACAAATTACAAAATATATTTTCATATTATGCATAAAGTATGAACAAAAACAAAATTAACTTACAAATGTCCTTCCACACATGTCAAAGACTCGAACGCAACCCCTCCACCGGGGAGAGCAGTCAACCTCGAGGTGACCAGGAGGTGATACGGTGCCCGAGGGAAGGGCAGGGGAGATAGTGAAATGGGAGATGGTTGACCATTCTCTCATGAGACACGCAGGCGTTGTTCAGAGAGTTAGCACTCTGATCATGACAGCATCACGCCTCGTGGTAGCCACGGAGAAGTTGAGTGCCCACTCAACATGCCACGGCTGCGATCGGCGTGCCATGTGAGGTGGCATGCACCAAGGTCAAGGTCGATCCGCGTGGTGTGTGACCACGGCATGAGAGAACGTCAGACCGGGGACGGGACTTGTAGTGTGCACATCGTAGAATAGCGATAGGGGTTTTTGTGTAACCAAATAGATAGAAAGTTAGCATAGGCGTTAGCAATTAGTGATAGGTAATTCTGTGGCTTTGTGTGTGGGTTTAATAGCGACTGTAATATGCTTGTACCGAGCCAACGGCAATAAAATGTACCATTTATTTTCCTCGCACACGACTTGCAAGTTTTCTTGTATGGTGTGGGAGAAGTATCCGATGATGCCTGTCAGATGAGTTGTTGACAACACACCATCCATTATTTTTAATGAAAACTGTTTTTAATCACCTACATCCGGGAAGGTTAACCCGGTCAACAAATGCCCACAGAAGTCAGATGTGCCGGCCTAACGGTGCAAGAACGCAGCTTTGCTGTAAAAAGGCACAACGCAGTCACGTCCGGAAAAAAAAAAAACCTCCGGATGAACGCAGAAGAAGAATCACCTACATGACTGTAGATAACTTCTTTTACTATAAAAAGATGGGTTAGAAAATTTTCACTATTTAAATAGATGCATTATTTTTATGAAAACTTTGAAAATGCCTTAAAAATTTTATTATTATTTATTATAACTATTATTATGAATTATTATAATTATAAATTCTGGAGGGGATACACATGAAAAAGGTGTAGGAATAATATTAGACAAAAAAACAGCCAAGTCAATTAATGGATACTGGTGTATTTCAGATGTTATTATCAGGAGTTATTATGGTAAAAATCAAAGGCAAACCAATAGACATAAATATTATACAAGTATATGCACCAACAGCAAGCAGTAGTGATGAAGAAATACAACACTTTTACGACGAAATAGAAATGGCGATGGCTTAAATTGGATCACAAGAAATAAAGATAATACTTGGTGATTTTAATGCAAAAGTAGGAAAGGGGAAAATGGAGGATGTAGTGGGGAATTATGGTTTAGGTACAAGAAATGAAAGAGGGGAAAAGCTAATAGAATGGGCAAATATCAATGATATGATAATTGGAAACACATGGTTTAAACACCATAAAAGACGACTGTACACATGGATAAGCCCTGATAAGAAAATACGCAACCAAATTGACTACATACTAATTAATAAACGATTTAGAAATGCTTTAATTAATGTAAAGACAATGCCTGGTGCTGACTGTAATAGTGATCATGTACCACTATGTGGACAAATAAAAGTAAGATTAAAGAGAGGGGAAAAAAATGGTTAAGAACATGAGTCTTAATAAAGAGGTTCTGAAAATAGATAAAGAAATGCAAGAATAATACAGAGTGACTGTGAAAAATAGGTACAATGCAATAACTAAAATACAGAGTATAGATGAACCATGGGAAATGTTAAGGGACTCCATTCATCAAACTAGCAAAGAAGTATTACCGGAGAGAGGCAAAATAGCTAAGAAAAAATGGATGAATGAAGATATCTTAAAACTGATGGACAAAAGAAAACAGAGTAAAAATGACAAACAAGAATACGCTAAGATAAATAAAGAAATAAAAGATAAATGTGGGAAGGCTAAAGAAAGTTGGTTAAATGAGCAATGCAAAAAAATTGAATTAAATTCCATTAAAGATACAAAAAATATGCACAGACAAATCAGTGAGCTTACAGGAAGAAAAATAAGAATAAATACAGGGTGTTTGAAAT
Source organism: Cepaea hortensis (assembly GCA_963921405.1). Classification (NCBI taxonomy): domain Eukaryota; kingdom Metazoa; phylum Mollusca; class Gastropoda; order Stylommatophora; family Helicidae; genus Cepaea; species Cepaea hortensis. The sequence goes on from OY992891.1 coordinate 85,538,695, forward strand.
CAAAAACAGGAAAGATAATATTAGAGGAAGATGCTATAATGAAGAGGTGGAATGAGTATATAAGAGAATTATATGAAGGAGAAAGGGAAGAATTAACAGAAGATAGTAACTTAGAAGGTCCACCTATTCTGAAAGAAGAAGTCGCTGACGCTATGAAACGTATGAAGAAAGGAAAAACAGCTGGGCCAGATGAAATCACAATAGAAGAATTAGAAGTATTGGGAGAATTTGGAGTAGATATATTAACCAAAATGTTGAATGATATTTACAGCAGTGGATATTTACCCAGTGATATGCTGAAATCTGTATTTATAGCTATATCAAAAAGACCAGGAGCAATTGATTGTGAAGATTTTCATACAATTAACCTTATAAACCATATCACTAAGCTTCTACTCAGAATCATAATGAGAAGAACCAAAAAGAAAATAAAAATGGAAATTAGTGAAGAACAGTATGGATTTGTGGAAGGAAAGGGCACAAACAATGCAATTTATACATTACGGACACTAATAGAAAGGTCAATAGCTCCCCCGATGTGTCTCCACCTTGACGTGGTGGGGGAGCTTGCGTGTCCCATCGACCCCATTTGCTTGCCGATGGATGAAAAACTACATATCGGACAGCTTATGGGATAGGGACCAGACTAAGAGAGACACAACCTGCTGCTCTGCAGGTATAGACTGAGGATAACAGTCAAAAGTTTAAAAGGTGCACGAAGGCAGACGTTTTGTGGTCCGGACAAAACTCTTAAGGCTCCCTGTCGAGGGCTGTGGCTGAACGCCTCTAAGCCACAAACCCTCGGATCTGAGAGCCAGGCCGATACCAGTCTACCGGAAACTCTTAAGGTTCACTGTCGAGGGCTGTGGCTGAACGCCTCTAAGCCACAAACCCTCGGATCTGAGAGCCAGGCCGATACCCGTCTACCGGAAAATAGAAACATGATACTGAGCAAGCTACATGATCAGGTCTGATACATGTTCGAAGGCTCTCAGCTGGGGGATATGAGAGATTCCCGGATGAAGGGGCCTGGCCGTTTCCCGTTCACTGCTGCACGAAGGTAAGGTGCTGAGCCGGCAGCACATGTAGCCTACCTCGTGAGCGAGTACAAAAAAGTCAGAAAAGTGCCCCAGTCGAAGGGTTACGGAAACTGTCTGTATCTAACTCATAGAGAGTGTAGACAAAAGTGGAAGAATGTCTCACCAACGCGAAATGGAACGCACAGCGAGCGAACCTATTGCGTGGTCTGAAGTCACAAGCAAAAGCTTACCGAGTGGATGTCACTCGCAGTCTGACCGCTCCTGGTGTGTGATTGAGCGATCAGTGGCAAGTGGGATGCCCAACACATGGAAGTGAGGAATTAAAGCAGCCATGAGCAGGACGTGGAAACTCCTTGGGTGAGCCCAGTCTCAGAGCAATATGTGCCGGCTCTGCAATTATGGAAGCCTCCTTGGATAGCAAGATAATGCCCATGGTCTGCCCCTGCCTTCCCTTGAGGGCAGACCACGATATCGTTGATCGATCTATCTTGACCAGCTGAGATGTGGGTTACATTACAACAGTCTAACATGTCTCGAAACCAGAGGAAGACTAACCTCACTAAAAAATGCCCGCCGGAAGTCGGAAGTGTCGTCCTACGGGTGGCAAACTAAAAATTGACACTACGCATTTACGTCCGAGTGAAATGTCTCGTCCGAATGTCTCCCGTGCTAGGAACAGTTCTGACTACCTAGTTTCCGAATGCCGCTCTTGTTCGGAACAGCTCTGACTAGGTAGTTTTTCCGAATGTCTGTCATGCCTGGAACAGCTCTGACGGGCGCAACGACAAGCACATGTGCGAAAACTCGCTGAGTGAATACCTTCTGCAGACCTGTCTGGTTTGTGCAGGAACGGCCCGGGGCGAACGAAAAGCCCAATATATTGAAGTGAGGAATTAAAGCAGCCATGAGCATGACGTGACCATTCCCTCGGTGAGCCCAGTATCAGGGCGTTATGTGTCGGCCCTGCAACTATGGAAGCAACCTAGGATGGCGGAAAATGCTATGGACTGTGCCTTCCTTCTCTTGAGGGATGACCAAAGTCCTCGACTGTTCGAACTTGACCAGCTGGGATGTGGACGGTACCACAAAAGTGAGAGTCTCCCAGGATTGCTAACCTGGTCAAAAATGCACGCGAAAGCCGGATGTGTGACCTAAGGGTTTTCAACCCAAGGGTGCCTAACGCACACCGCAATCACATCTGAAAAAACACTCCGGATGAACGAAAAGAAGAAGAAGAAAGGTCAATAGAGAAACAGAGAGACATATATTTGTGCTTCATAGATTATACTAAGGCATTTGATAAAGTAAAACATGATGAACTGATTAAAATGTTGGAAGATATCAACACTGATGGAAAAGATTTAAGAATAATAAAGAATATTTACTGGAACCAAGTAGCAGCAATTAAAATGGAAAATAAAGAGGGTAGTTACGAACAGGTAAAGCTAGGAGTACGACAAGGGTGTGTCTTGTCACCAGATCTTTTCTCCCTGTATAGCGAAGTAATAATGAGAGAGATCAAAGAGATGCCAGGAATACTAGTTGGAGGTTATAATATAAATAATATACGCTATGCAGATGATACAGTATTGGTGGCGGATAATTCAACAGACCTACAACAATTATTAGACGTAGTAGTAACAGAGAGTGCAAGGAAAGGACTCTCCTTGAATATCAAGAAAACAGTAACAATGGTAATATCAAAGAAAATGGTGACACCAAAATGTGACATAGAAATAGAAGGGAAGATCCTTAACCAAGTTGATAATGTTAGATACCTAGGGGCATTTATAACATCAGATGGAAGATGTACAACAGAGATTAGGAGCAGAATAGGGCAGGCAAAAGCCGCATTTCAGAAAATGAAGAGTATCTTATGCAATAAGTCACTATCACTGAATGTAAGAAAGAGAGTGCTGAAATGCTATGTAGAACCAGTTTTGCTGTATGGCAGTGAATCTTGGAATGTAAATGAACAAATTAAGAAGAAATTAGAAGCAACAGAGATGTGGTTCCTGAGACGAATGTTGCGAATTCCTTGGACTGCCAGAGTAACTAACGACGATTGCCTGAAACAGGCTAACGAAACTAGAACATTATATACAACAATAAGACAGAGACAAACAGCTTTCCTCGGTCATGTTATGAGAAGAGAGGCATTGGAGAACATCGTAACAACTGGAAAGATCGAGGGGAAGAGAGGCAGAGGTAGACCAAGAGAAGTGATGCTGGATGGATTGAGACGGTGGCATGGAGGAATATCAGCAGCAGAGTTGATCCAGAAAGCCAAAGACCGAGATCTATGGAGAGCCATGAACGCCTACGCCAGCCGGCACGGCACTTGATGATGATGATTATTATAACGCACATGCCTGTAAATAACTGTGGAAAAAGAGTTTATAAACCGTTGATAACAATGCAACAATCTATATATAAAATATATAGCAATGCTATTAAACGTTATGCCCCTTGATATAACTTTTCTTGAGTTAAATCCCCTCGCTATATATAAATAATAATGTAAATTAAAATATTAAATTTTAGTAAGTAAATAGCTGTATGTACACTAACAAACTATGACAGTTGGCTGCACGGGAATGAAAAGAAAGCATGTAGAAAATTTAATCTCAATCGGATGGACCGTTCGCGAATGCATCAAATACATCCGAATACACATTGCCTTTTATATATATATAGATACGGTGCCAGCCCCACATGTGTATAGACCAGCTGGCACTCGATGTGTGATGTGGTCAATGTCATACTTGCCGCCTTTACGTCCCAGAACATTTCCTGGTACTCATTTTAGGCAGGTTCAACATGGGAGCCCAAGTCATCATTAAAAACTGTTCCCACCTCAGTAGAGATTCAAACATACGACTACAGGGCTTGCAAGTAGGCATGCTAGTCAATGGTTACCATGGGTCCTGTTTTTGTTTTATTTGCCGAATTTGTAAACTATTTCTTACATATTGTAGCATGCCTACTTTCATACACACATAAATGTTGTTTACACTGTAAGAATATTGCATGTGTTAGCATCCATTTTGTAACATTGTTATACTTCATTACATGTAAGACACATATACAACATATTTCACTTCAAATATCTTTCACATTTGTTAGAGATAGTAAACAAAGAGGTGTACCTGGTTTTGGTATCACCGAACAATTGTTTCCTTGAATAAAGCCAGTCTGGGTACACACAGAGTATGACAGATCCAGATTTCCTGTAACCCCATCTGAAGCTAGTTGAGATGTTGGGTATGTAACACACATCTCATCATTGTTGGTGACCACAGCTCCATTGAATGAAATTTGAGGATAACAAGGCTTGGCTGTGTTGGAGCAGCACAACTCCAGGTCGTTTGATTTGTTTAGTGTCAGGCTAAAGTTACAAGATCCAGATGACAGGTTTCCTGTCACACTGGCAACAGTTAAAGTCAGATGTCCAGCATTCACATCTGATCAGAAATATGAACATTAAAAATGTTTTGAAATTGTAACATATGTTGTATAGTGTTGTTCCACTGTCAGAAACATGAAATAATTGTACAATTATATCATAAGTTACGCAACTGGAAACAAAGGTTGGCAAATAAATTTGAGGAGACCCAACCAGCACATTCAGCCAAGCAATTGATTTAATTAATAGCAGAAAATGTTTATAAAAGAGGAAGTTGATGACTAGGATATAATTGCTTCATCTGATGATAAAACCTTGTACTACAGGGTACTAACACAATTCAAAGTCACAATGGCTAGAATAAATATATTTCATAACAGATGGTGACTACAATGTCTCTGCTGTTAATTTCATCTTGTATACTAATTTATATCGGTTTCCCAAATGGTGAACTTTTGTTTTTTCCTCTTATCAGACATGGTAAACATAAGCAAAGTACAATAATGGTGGATTCTATTTAAGAAATAATTGCAAACTGTTATATGACTTTCTTAGAAAATCATTAAAACTTGTATATGCTGAAGGAAATAAAAGACAGTGCACTGGGACAGATTGTATGAGAAATGCTCACATGAAGAATCAAAGTGATGCAGAAAACAATGGTTAACTGCTTCATCCACAACATTAAAACGGCAACTCTGCCTGAAGAGTGGTTGTGTTCTTATCACACACCACTTCCCAAGTTAAAAAAAAGACTATACTAGATTAAACAGCTTAAAGTTCATTACTTCAGAGAATACTCATAGCAAGGTGTTGGAAAACTGCAAGATCATCTGGAGAAATATCTTCTTCCATTGGGACCGAGGAATTATACACCAAGAAAGGATACTTGAGCAAATGCAGAAAACCTTGTGTATGTTTATAAAGCCTTTCAGAATAAATATGAAACTGTGGCTGCAGCCATGGATCTAGAGGATATATATAACAGCGTTAAGTATGCTCTTTTGATGCAGTTGCTTATGGATATGCAGGTCTGACCCTGGATTATAATTTGGATTGCAGCTGATATCTATCAACACAAGATTATTCTTCATATGGTACATGGAATACTGAGACAAACATTATTGCACCAGGGCTTCCACAGGGATGTGCAATTTCATCAGTGGCTTTCAACACCTACACAAATAAGACAGCAGCAATTGAGGCATCAGGTATTGGAAGAAAATTTACATTTGCTGTTGACATTCTTATATGTTCGAATCGCAAAAGTGACTTATGAGAGTATGGAGCCGGTCGCTCAGAAAGTCGTGGTGTGCTGATGAGCGTAATCTAGCCTAGGAATCAACATACAGCTGAAAGATGCTGGTGTTGACCGCAATATCCTGAAACAGGATGGAAAACGCGAAAAAAAAAAAAAAAAAAAAAAATTCTTTTATATATATATATATATATATATATATATATATATATATATATATATGTATATATATATATATATATATATATAGAGAGAGAGAGAGAGAGAGAGAGAGAGAGAGAGAGAGAGAGAGAGAGAGAGAGAGAGAGAGAGAGAGAGAGAGAGAGAGAACGAACGAACGAACGAACAAACAAACTTTATTTTCAAAGGGTTAAGAATTGGGCACGCAGGCCCGTCTAACATTCTGCCCTTCTATCACTCTCTTTCATACATTATTTCATTCACACATCATTCAAGGCTAATAGAGAACAACAACAATATAAAGGATATGCATTATAAAGGCATGGGCAAAATGCGAACATCAAAACTACACGACACAGTAATATTAGATAATGGTCTGACACTTGTTGTTAGCCATGTGGAATATACTGGCCTACCAAAAGGGGACTGGCTGTTATACTAGGGTTTTGTTATTATTATTATTATTATCTCTATTATTAAGGGGGAAGGTAATCCATATTGAGATAGTGTTCGAATAATTTGCGATTATATGAAAAGGGATTGGTGATGTCTTTGATTTCTTGTGGAAGATTGTTCCACAGCTGAGCTGCAGAGTACGTTAAGCTTGTTTTGTATAAGTCAATCCTAGGCTTCGGAATGTGTAATATATTTAAACGTTTACTGTGTCTAGCATTATATTTAAACAATGGCCAAAGGTAATTTGGGGCATTCCGATGCAGGATTTTGTGAATTAGTTTAGCTTTATTGAAAAGAAGGCGTTTACGGAGTGGTAGTAACTGAAGGCGTTTATACAGGCTAGGATTGTCAGTTAAATGTTTGCTATAAATTAGACTCATGGCCCGTTTCTGGAGTGAGTAAAGTCGCTTGGTGTTTGAATTAGAACAACCGTCCCAGATCGTAGAGCAGTAGTCAAAGTGTGTCTGTATATGAGAAGTATAGAATAGTTTCCTTGTGCCCTCATCAAGGAAGTTTTTAATTTTGGCGAGTTGGTAGACTTTTTTCGCTGTTTGTTTAATGAGCACTTGAACGTGGGAATTAAAGGTTAGGTTTCTATCAATGATTAGGCCTAATGTTTTGTGCTCAATTACACTTTCTACTGGCATGTTATCGATGTGAAGTTGAAGTGTTGTGTGTGAGCTTAGAGTCTGAAGTCTTTGTCTGGTTGTTAATAACATTGATTTTGTTTTAGTGATGTTAATTTGCATACGGTTTGAATAGCTCCACCTAACTACATTATTTAATTCTTGTTGTAAAGACGACTCAAGTAAAATACAGTTTTCAGCGTTTGTGTACACTGTACTGTCGTCTGCAAATAGATCGCAGGACGACGAAAGATGCAAAGGTAGATCGTTAATATATATGGCAAATAGTAGAGGGCCAAGAATAAAGCCTTGCGGTACTCCAATATTGAAGGTAGTGGTTTGAGACAGAGATTGATTATGTGATACTACTTGCTTTCTGTTTGATAGAAAAGATGATATTAGAGTGACTACATTAGGGCCAATTTTCATTGTCTCAAGTTTTTTAATTAAAATCAGATGATCTATCATATCAAATGCTTTCTTGAAATCAATAAACAGAGTTCCACATAGACTGTTGTTGTTTATATTCTGGTGCCAATTTTCTATCATGTTTGTTAGGGCCGTATGACAAGAATATTTTGGTCGAAATCCTGATTGGCTGTCCACAATAAGCTTGTTGCGAACTAAATACTGTAATGTTACTTTATGGATGTGTTTTTCTAGTGGCTTAGATAGTGATGATAGTAGAGAAATGGGTCTGTAATTGTTCGGGAGACCATTGTCTAATGAACCAGATTTAAGAAGAGGGTACACTTTGGCGATTTTGAGAGCTGATGGAAAGTGGCCTTTGGTGAGACACTGATTATATACATAGGTTAGTGATATACAGATCACTGGCGCAGCACAACAGAGAATCCGGTTGCTGATTCCATAGATAGATAGAGAGAGAGAGAGAGAGAGAGAGAGAGAGAGAGAGAGAGAGAGAGAGAGAGAGAGAGAGAGAGAGAGAGAGAGAGAGAGAGAGAGAGAGAGAGAGAGAGAGAGAGAGAGAGAGAGAAGAGATAGGGCAGACACATCTAGAGGAAAGCAGACTGCTGTAGACAAATTGGATGAGTGGTGCATGGAAACAGGTTCTGTAATTAACCTAGATAAGGCATATGTGCCATGGTGTTCACTGAACAACAGTATTGCCAAGGAGGAGACCTACCTGTCCGAACAAATGACAATGGTATCAATACAGAGGACACACTCATGTGACAGGAAATAAACATTGACAGAAGTATGTCCTTCAAGGATCATGCGCTTGAGTAGTAGATAGGACCAAGAAAGGACTCAATGCTTTCAATGTGTTGCCAGCGATGGTCATGGACAGAAGTGGAAAATCATGTGGCCTCAATCCATGAGGCACTGGTGCCTTAAAGCTGATCCCATTATTAAGTATAATCTGCCTGATCAACAATAAGTCAATGTTGGGTTTCACAGCTCAAACTTAACAGGAACTCATAACTGCAATGGATCCATAATGATGAAGGAATGATGTGGTAAACGAGTGTTGAGAAATGAGAAAACATCGCTGTTTATTATGCAGCCGACATACAGTAAATGTACTCACATCAAATAGTCCTCTACCTGGCCTGTGACACCAGGCCGGCGGCAGAATGAATCACTATCTATGCTTCTGTACTAACTGTTATTCCTCCTCAAGCTTTTGTCGCCCTTATTCCTCCTTTCATCTACCCATCTGTTATGATGCTGTAAGAATCAGTGTGTCTAGGTGATCTCTGTTCGTAGTGGCTTCAATTGACAGAGGCATTCCTCGACATGATCAGTGCTTCATTGCTTGATTTACACCTGTCATTCATCTCCTATTCTTCTATCAACATAGTTCTCCACTTTCTCCAGATATGCCAGTAGCTATCCTTGTGTTCCAATGAGTCCACTGCTAATTCTCCAGTAGTCGCACTAATTCTTCTCCAACTAAGAAACGCGACTGATCACATTCAATGTCACACAACGTATCCCATTGTCAAGTTTTCGTTGTCCCGTGAACGTGGCCGTGACGTCCTATTGGTTGTGTACTGTCCACTGCAGTTCGCTTTGCATTTATCCTTTGGTTCTCTGTAAGGTGTGCTTTTTCCCCACTGCTGTATGGCAACTGGCAGCACTAGGAAGTAACATAACTGAATCTTTTATCTCATCAACATCATGTGTGGTGCCATATGGCATGAGTATTCATGTATCTGCATCAGTCTCTGGCTTTGGGAGTCCTGAATAAATTTAGTGATTATATTTGTCTATGCTACTGTCTGAGAACATCAAGCATTCTCTGTGGATTTTCAATATAACTTCTTCTACCATCGATCTGTCCAAAACTGTTGTCGCAAAACTCTCCATTTTGTCCATTTCCTTTCTGTGACCAGCAACTTCTGTCCATTCATTAAAATGTGTACAAGTTTCCACCAATACTGATCTCTTCAAGGCAATCATTGATATACCTTGTCTCCCGAGGTACTCACAATAACCACAGAAAGCCTGATGCATCTTAGTGTAATGGCAACTCCCTATTTTATACCTGACAAATATAATAACCTGGAGGGGGGGGGGGGAGAAAGAGGGGGGAGAGAGAGAGGTGTGCGTGCATGTGTGTGTGTGTGGGGGGGTGAGAGAAATGCTGAGTGAGAGAGAGGAAAGGGGGGGGGGGGAGACAGATACAGGGCATCTGGTCACCATGACACCTGGACATTTTTACCTTCTAACTGCTTTTTCAAATTCAGTTTTAAACATGTAACTGTATCTTAATTTGATTAATGGTTTTCCTATCTCACTTTCGGAGATAAAAAAAGCAACAACAACAACAAAAAAAACACTGACTCCTGGGAAATAGGGGTTTGCTTCTGGATTATTTTTAGCTTGTGTCTATTCTTGAGAACTATATTCCACTGCATAACCACACCACATATCTGACTCTTCAGAGATGTCCACAGACCTGCACGGTTCCTAAGCAATTCCCATACTAACAATTTAGTTGTAAACATTACTGAAAATAGCTACCTATTAGAAATGGTACTCCCTGCTTTCTGCTGTCACAGAATGTTTAGTGGCACTCACCAAACCCGACACTCCATATTGTACCATCGGCTTTGTGTGGAGAAGAGCAATTGGGAGTGTACAAACCTTACACTAGTGTGAGGAAATGCAAACTAAAGGCTAAATGTCATGGCAAGGCTGACCAGGCCTTAAGCCTTCATCTGTAACTGTTCTAGGGTCAAATCTCCGACTGGCGGACAGTTAGAGCATTGATTTGCTGATTCGGCAGCTTCTGCAGCTTGTCTTGTTCCAGATGTATTGGTGTTACCTTTCCTTTGGAGTAAACTAGACAGGTTTAAAGAGGGATCATGCTGCACATGGTCTCTAAATTCAGCCCAGGCTTTGTGCTTTAGAGAGATATATATCCATTTTACATACTACCGTCTGTCAAGATAGCAAGATGCCAGTCATTCCACTCAATCTAACTCTTCGTGCTTCTTATTGTGAGCATGGTAAGTGAGTGAATATAAGTTGTATTACTACTCTACAACTCTGGGGGCCTTAATCACTGAAAAAGTTATACGAGGCATGTGATTCAGGTGAACTAAGCTGTCCTGCTTAGATCTATCTGCATGCAAAGTTACTCTTGGCTGCTTGTCTCCTTTCACATGAACATCCCAGTTTCCAGTTTCCAGTCTATAGGGACCAATCTCTTAGATATTTCTTCTACCTTTTCGCACAATTTTCAGGAAATTGTTGACGTGTTCAGGTATAGGGACTTCTGCCTTAATATTTAGCTTTTCCCAAGTGAATGACCACAGAAAGAAGAACCAGGGATGATACTACATCCCAAGCAATGAGAATACCAAACACTGTCTTACACCAGGCATCTCCATGTCCTCCTCTCCCAGCTCAGCTGTGGTAAGAGCCACATTTTACACCAGGTTACAATGCTCTATCCACATGAAATGATTAAAATGTAACTCACATTATTATGATCCATCTGAATTCCACGATTAACTCTTACCTCAAATTATGATCCACCTGGATCATACATTTAAATACTAACTCTAGTTTCTATGATCCATCTGCAACTGTTGATTTGTTACTCTATCTCTGTCTCTGACATAACTTATATTTACTGCCATCATCAGTACCAGGTTAGACTGACTTTTATGAATATGTGAAGAGTTCAACTTAATAGTCCACAAACACCCCATTGGGTATTCTGCTGATCATTTGGAACTTTCATCATCCAGTGCCTTGCCCAATGGCGTGGGCGATCATGCTTCTCCACAAATTACAGTTTCTCACTTCATGGATCAATTCGTGTGTTGACCCCCCTTTCGTGCCATGACACAAGACTGTCAAGAATCTTCTCACGCTGTCTACCTCTATCTCTCTTTCCGCAAATCTCTCCAGTTGTTACAACATGTTCCATTTGTTATCTTCTCATAACATGGCCAAAAAATTATGACTGTCTCTTTCTGATTTTGTGATAAGCTTTGTTTGCCACAGCTTCCCTTAAAACGTCCTGATTGCTCATTTTGGCTGTCCAATTAATTTTAAGCATTCTTCTATACAACCACATCTCCAAGGCTTCCATGGATTTTTTCGACTGTTTACTAATTACCCAGGACTCGCAGCCATATGTTAAAATGGTTTTATCTAATATGCAAGAACTCTTTTTCTAACTTTCAAGAACAGTGACTTACTGCAACTTTACAGAACACAAGTGCGAATTAGTTTTCTGTAAAACTGTAATACATTGTGATATTTCATGTTGTTTATATATATTCACAGTTTTATCGCAGTTCCACTAATTTCAGTGATCATATACAAGTGCTACAAACAGCAAATTGAAGCCACCAAGACTGTTAGATTCATACAAGAGACAACATTGCAGTTATAAACATATTTCAGGCAAACAAAAGAAGAAGAAAGAAGCCACCAAGGCTCTATTGTCCCGGGCGGACCACAAGCTGCTTACATTTTCTCCAAATTGCTTTTGGCCTAGTGAGTCAGCAGTGGATTACACATTACTCGAAGAATAAATAGGAAAATAAATGGAACTGATGCATTCACATGTGTCAAAGTCAATGCACACTTATAATGTATCCCTACAAGAGTTAATCACCATTGTTATATACAACTAAATAACACATATAGTGAAGTAAGGATGGTTCCGTTATGATCATCATCAAATGCTTTGCCGACTGATGTAGACAATCATGTGTCTTCACATTTTGCAATCTCCAACAGCATGCATCAATTTTTGTGCTCACACCATTTTATGAAAAAATGCTGTTCAGATTCGCTGCTCTACTCGATCTCTCTTTCCACAAATCTTCCCAGTTGTCACAATATTTGACAGTTTTTCTCTTCTCATGATGTGGCCAAATCATGACAACTTCCTCTTTCTGATGTTTGTGATCACTTAACTTTCAAAACATTTAGATTACTCATTTTGGCTGTCCAAAGAATTTTCAGCACTTTTCTGAAAAATCACATCTATAAGCTCTCAAATAATAGCACATTTATTGTTGGACATATTTCGCTGCATTGCATCAGGTGCATACTTTAGAATTCACACAACATAAACCAAAGCTGTCAGATAAATGCTTCAAGCTGAAGTATACAAACATATTCCCATATTAATTTTAAATGTCTACCATGGAAATGTTTATGTTGTGTGAATTCTGCTGCATGGAACCTGATGAGATGCAGCAAAATATGCAAGGCAATACATTTTCCAATCTATTATTTGTGTTGTCATTATGGAAAAACTAAGGATACGTGCTGTTTCGAGTGTCAAAGGATTGTTTTGCTTGTACGGGATTCACAGCCATCTGTTCAAACTCGTTACCTGTACCAAGCAATAATTATTTTTCTCATCACTAGTGACAGGGATTTAAAAAGACAGACTATCATTTTTTTCAGAAGTATCAGTGTGTGTTTTTTTCTCACCATTAAATAGCATAGACAACATAAATAAATAAAATCTAGAAAGAAACATAATCAGAACTGAAACAGCAACTAACGAGAGAAGAAAAAGACAGAAACAATATAATGTGTATAAGATAACTAAAGTAACACAACATGTAACAGTAACTTGCCATAAATTTCCTGTAAAGTGTAATTCTTGTTTGAATATATGCTAGTTCCATTTGCGTGCTGCCATTCTGCCCTGATTACTGCATTATTGTCATCTGCTTGTACTGTGTTGTTTGCCGTAAAGTGAACTTGGTTGGTGGTTGCGTTATAAAAACACCCGCATCTGGCGGCTGGTCCTGGAACACATGTGGCTCCTCTTATAACGAATTGACATATCTGAAACATGAAAGGCTTTATGTCAACACATGTTATGATCACATATACACAATACTTCGCTGTGTGGGTCTAGATCAAGTTGAGGAAACACTGACACGTAAGAAAGGTGCTTCATGCAAGTGGTCACTGATGATGGAAGTCAGTAAGACCATCCCTGCTGGTTTTACAGAACATCATGCAAGGCTTCTGCTCTATGCCCATGGTATACGTCATAGATATGTGGACATTTCATGACCTCAACTGGAGGACAGCATGGACGAATGGATAAGAATGTTTACTCTTAAAATATCAGGTGGGCTGATAGTGCAGCAGCGGGTTCAATGGATCAGGTGGGCTGATGGTGCAGCAGCGGGTTCAATGGATCACGTGGGCTGATGGTGCAGCAGCGGGTTCAATGGGTCAGATGGGCTTAAACGTTGACTTCTCACCCTTGACTTCGAGATGTAAATTACAAGTACTTCAGAAGTCAGAGTGGGTTCACTTTATGGCGGAGGACACTAATACTAGTGAAAACCAATCCAAATGCAAAATTCAGTCCAGTGCACTCCGGAATTATAGCAGCTAGTAGCAGTAGCACATGTATGGACTATGCCTGAGTTCAAAATGAAACAAGAAAATAAGGACCTCAACTAAAGTGGTGGCTGAGGATCTTGGATAATAGTGGAGCTTCAGAGATGTAGTGTGCAGAACAGAGTGGTATATGGTATATATTCTGGCACTCATCAATCCACTCTCAAATCATATCTTGCATGACTGAAAAAGACTCTGGTCTTGTGTTTTAGCAAACCAGATGTTGAGGATGAAGGTAGTCAACCAGAATTCATGATGCAACAACCAGGTTGTTACCCAGTCACATATGAATTATGCTGTAAACATCAAGAAATATTAAAACTAGAACATGTATGTACTTTGCAAAAGGAACAAAAAAACAATAAATGCATCTCTCAAGAGATGTAGCTTTCAAAATTAGAAGATAACAGCACTTTTGATCTAACAGGCTGAACAATAAAACAAAACGAATAAATACTCACATTGGTACATATCAATAAAAGTGAGAAGAGTCAACAGAGAGAACAAACTGAAGTATCTGGGAATCACATATGACAGGAGCCTGTCCTTTAAGGACCATGTGGAGACGGTTATGACAAGATCTCAAAAGGGACTCAATGCACTTAAAACTATGGCTGCAATGGACACAGAGCAGAGAATGCTTTTCACACTATACCAGCACTTGATCCTCTCAGTGATTGATTATGGACTAGGACTGCTCACTGTCTCAAAGAGTCAGCTGATGAAATTAGAGCGCATACAGAACGAAGTGATACGAGTCATTCTGGGATGCACCAGAGACACCCCAGTTGTGTGTATGCATTACATCCTTGGTTTGCCGTCTGTTGCAGGTAGGCTCAAGGTGATGCAGGCGAAGGCATACCTCAGAGTAGCTACAGACACAGATCACCCATTGCATGAGGCGCTGGACGCCGTTAAGGGTCAGCGACTGATAAGAGGGAAATCATGGATGGCTCAGCTGGAGGATACGATCAGGCAGGTGTGCCCTTTGGAGAACATTAGGAGAGGAGAAGAGTAGGTCAGAGTGTCAGCGGAGCAGTCAGACTTGTGCAGAGTTATAATCACATTGAGCCGGGAGTGCAGGGAGTGGCCAGTAGTGGCCACGGAAGTGGAAATCCAAGCAACTAATTCAGGATAATGCTCGCTCAGGTGATGTGATTATCTACACAGATGGGTTGGTGTTGAGAGGTAGGAGAAGTGCCTGGGAGTTCTTAGCAAAAGCTAATGGTCGACGTTTGGTGCAGGAGAGCCTGGCATATGATACCACAATATCTAGCTTAAGAATGGAGGTGGAGGTGGTCAGTGCAGCTTTCCGCTGGATGGAGAATACGATACACACACACATCGTGATTGTAACTGACTCAGAAAGCATGCTGAGTAGAATGAAAACAGACTTGCTTCGCTTCGGAAGTCACAGGTGACAAGCATCGTCTGGATCTTTTCTCCGGGGCATGCTGGTGTGCTGGGGAATGAATAGGCAGACAGATTGGCTGGATCGGCAAAACTTGGTGGAGTATTGATGCATGACAAAGCAGATGTGGTTGTGGCCTTGTGGGAGCATGTGTACACCTCGGAGGAGCAAATGGATCACCATGGTCTGGCAAGAATGCGACAGCGAGGGGTGACGAGGGGATCTGGCCGACGATCAACGCTGAGAGAAAAAGCGAGACGGACATATAATCAGATTGCTACTGGTACTATTAGTGTTGGAACTCTTCGCTGGCTGCCGAGGATGGGGACGGAGCGCTTATGGGAATGCCCCGAATGCTGTGATGCCGGTTCCTAAATCAATCAATCAATCAATTAATCATGGTATAAAGATTTGAAAATGGAAGACAAAACATTACAGATGAACTGTGTAGTGGGGAACCTGCAAGTGTGGAAACTGAAACAGTGAAACAGCAAATTGATCAGCTAGTCCATGACAACAGGCGACTCCCTATTGATAAATTAGCCATGGATTTCAACATGATTCATGATGCTGCTTACAAAATTATCCATGGAAAAAAATGTGTAGCAGCTGGGCCCCAAGACAGCTTTCTAATGATCACAAACATGTATGGCAGGCCATTTGTCTGGAACAGTTGGACTGTCATGCTTGAGATGTGTTTTTATCTATCAAATTGTGACAGCAGACCAAGTCCTGAATGCATCATTATGTACCAGAGATTAAGAGGCAATCAATGCAGCAGAAACACCAGTTGTTCCAGTTAAGAAAAACATTCAAGATGCAGGAAACTGCTGGAAATGTCATGATGACCATCTTTTGGGAAATCAAGGGCACTATATTAATGTATTTCCAGGAAGGGGTTGAATGTGGCTACTGCTTATACTGTGACATGGTAGTTGTCAGAGTCCTGGATGAGTGTAAGAGAGGACACAGGGCAAGGACAGGACATAGTTAGAGCATGGGTAGAGTAGGACATGAACTGCATACCCAGTGGGAGACAGGACATAAGGTTAGAGACTGGACATGTCCTTGAATGGCAGTCCAACCTTGGACTAAACGACCAGAGACTTCAGCCGTCAACAGACAGGTGAAGGACAGAACGTCACCAGAATACTGAGACACCCGACGTG
Source organism: Cepaea hortensis (assembly GCA_963921405.1). NCBI lineage: Eukaryota > Metazoa > Mollusca > Gastropoda > Stylommatophora > Helicidae > Cepaea > Cepaea hortensis. The sequence goes on from OY992891.1 coordinate 85,555,108, forward strand.
GCATGGACGACACGTGGGTCAAGTACCACATGACCACAAACCAAGGCAAGAGAGATCAGATGGACTTTGACTGTGGTAGAGAGAGGAGTGTTCTGGGTTACCTGAGAGAATGAGTGTGCTGAATGCCTCATGCTAGAGATTTACTCTTATTGTGAGAGTGTCGATAATAGACAGCCTGTACGCTAATATTCAAATGAATTTGTGATACTAGAACGCATGAGTGCTTTGCTAACTAATGGTTATGTGATTTACTAGTTTTGTCAGAGCGTGATTATGACCAATGTAAATGAGTATTATACTTAATAAATTGCTGAAAGATAACCAAGTTTTGACGACTCATTTGCACATTGTGTATTATATTACTGTCACGTCTTTTGTGACGAGCCATGACTGATTGAGACGCTGACAGTAGTGAACAAACTAAAGCCTTCAATATGATTACAATTTTGAGAACTTCTCTCAAAAGGGATATTGTTGCAGAATGACAAGGCCCGCCCTGAGCCACGGATACAATGGATACACTATGTGCTCTAAAACTTCAGTTCTTGAAACATCCAGCATGGAGTCTGCCATGGAGTTTACCACTTCTGTCATGGAGTTTACAATACTACTGTTATGTTAGGTAGCGATGAGGCGTCTGCATTGGTAGCGAGCGTCTGCTTGTTAACGCTCTTCACATAGCACGCTTGTTATAGCTCGTTGTTGGTGAATTAAAATACTACTATCATCCATGGCTGAATGTGCATGTTTTAATGGTCACTGCTGTAAGCGAGATGAAGTTACCCAAGACTGGATTGTATGTCGGGTGCTGTACATATCTTTCCCAGCACTTGAACCGATAACTGGACTTTTCCATGGCTAAGCAAAGTAGACATTTGTTGCTGCCATGGTCACGTAACTGAGTCAGCACCTTTCTGGTTAGCGACTCTGTGTTCTTTTCGCTGGACTCATTTTCAGTCACTGTCATAAGTTAAGTTTAAGTTCTTGCACAGGACTATTCATAACAACTCGTAGACTGGAGTGAACTCATGTCTGGAATAACAACACACAACTCCAGTTTCATTCTATATTGACTTCAAGCATTGAACAAATTACAATATACGTTTTCACAACTATATGCTCAGAGTCGACACAATAACTACACATCTATGAATACAAGTAGGGGCTCATTGTTTGGCCATTCTACTATACTCAGACCTTGATCAGACACTGACTGTAGTTCAAGCCCAACTAACTGCTCGCAGGAGACGCTTCTTCTCCTCCACAGCCCAGCCTCACAATTTTCATGCAAGGCGAGATTCTTGAACTTCACATCTTAACTCTGGGTTGCGTGAAGTAGTTGCCTGATTGCACCGGGTGGCCCATGACCTAACCTTGGTCTATGCCCCCCCCCCCCCCCCCCCATGAAAAAAAAAATGTGTAACATTTTTTTTGTTTCTTTGTTTATTTGATCTGGCAATCTGTGGACAAGGACCTATTATTCTCTTGATTCCCTTCATACTCTCTAATTAATAATTATCTGTATTATGAGACTTGATATCATCAGACTTTCACTTGTTTGGACTCTTGGATGAGATTGTAATACATGGAAAAGCATGATTGACTATGCAACATGACAAAGCACTTGTTGATGATGAAATACTGCTGTTTCAATGATAGCCCACTTATGCTAAACACTATCTCATGTAAAGGGAAATTGTTGAACCAGTTCTCTTCAAGGGTTCAAGAGTTATTACACCCCCAATGTGCCTGACTGCTGTGTAATTGGGCTATTATTGTTTCCCTTCTGTGATCTAGTTAGATAGAACACACTGTGACATTAATCCGCACAGCCACCATTCTTGGGTATCTTCATCTGCTTCTGTGTTCATCTGGAGTGTTTTTTCAGACGTAATTGCAGTTTATCTCGTTATGCACCATTGGGCCAAAACCCTTAGGCCAACACATTGGACTTTTGTGTGTGTGTTTTAATCAGGTTAGCTTTCCTGGGGGACTCTCACTTTTGTGGTGCCGTCCACATCCCAGCTGATCAAGTTAGGATGGTCGAAGACTTTACGGTCAGCCCTCAAGGGAAGGCAGGGGCAGTCCATTTGCATTATCCCCCATCCAAGGAGGCTTCCATATTTGCAGAGCCGACACATAATGCTCTGGTACTGGGCTCACCCAAGGAATCACCATGTACTGCACATGGCTGCTTTATTTCCACACTTCAATGTATTGGGCATTTCGTTCGCTACAGGCCGCTCCCCGCACAAACCAGGAACAACCGGTCTGCAGACAGCATCCACCCGCAAGCTTTTGATTCAAACATGCGATGGTCGCTGTGCCCGGAAGACAAAATAGTCAGAGCTGTTCTGGGCATGAAGGACATTTCGAAGACTAGATAGTCACAGCTGTTCCAGGCACGAGGGACATTTCACAAGGACACTTTTGCATTGTCCCAATTTATTTGCAACCTTTAGGCCAGAACATCTGACTTCTGCAGGGGTTGTTTAATCAGGTTAGCCTTCCTGTGGGTTTTAAGGGACATTCTGTTGTGGTGTCGCCCACATCTCAGCTGGTCAAGGTAGAACTGTCAAAGTCACCAGGTCAACCCTCAAGGGAAGGCAGGGACAGACCTTGGGCATTCCCTGCCATCCAAGGAGGCTTCTATAATTGCAGAGCCAGCACATGGTGCTCTGAGACTGGGCTCACCGAAGGAATTGCCACTTGCTGCTCATGGCTGTTTTAATTCCTCACTTCCGTGTATTGGGTATTTTATTTGCCACTGGCCACTCTCCACGCAAACCAGGAATAGTCAGTCTGCAGACGACATCGACTCAGTAAGCTTTTGCTTCAGACTTCCACGTAATGGATTCGTTAGCCAAGCATTCCATTACATGTTAATGAGACGACATCCACTCAGTGACATTTCGCTTAGGACTTCGCAAGCCAAGCGTTCCATTTCGTGTTAATGAGACGTTTCTCCACCTTTGACAACACTCACTCATTGAGCTCAAGTACAGATGTGCATTCTAACTATTGCATGCGATTGGGAAGCTTTTTCCTTTCGTAACACTCACAAGGTGAGTATCGGCCTGGCCCTCACATCTGGGGGATATTGACTTATAGGCGTTCAGCCATATCCCTCAGCAGAGAGCGTAGAATATGTGTCTGTATCAAGAATGTAGTGGCATTGTGCGCCTGGTTCGGACTTTGACTGCCTGTTCTCAGTCTACCTTCAAGGCAGCAGGTGTGTGTCTCTCTTGGACTGGTTCCTATCCCTTGACCTGTCCAACATGTAGCTGTGCTACCGTCGGCATAGCTCTTGGGATCATTGGAACACGCAAGCCCCTCTATCACGGCAAGGTGGAGACACATCAGAGGGGATTCTTGGGTATTAGTCTCTGTATCACTTCAGACTTGATCATGATTGAGTAGTTTAGGATATGGGCATGGCAATATACAAAATCATTGAGCTGGCTGAAGAAACTGTATAAATGTTAGTTATGGTGTCAACTGATTAAAACTTACCGGGTTAAATTGTGATGATGATCTTCTCAACACCTGAATGAACACGATTGGCTGCCAGTTTTGAGCTAGTAATTCTGTAATATTTTCTCCAATGGTGCCAGCAATAAAATATTTGTCTATTCCACTCCTTGCTCCAGTGGTACAAGGTGATATAAATGTGGTATTATCAAATACAATTTTCTGACAGAAAGTTCCTAAAGAAAGAAATAAATGGAGGAAATATGGTAACTCATGATTTTTTTTAAAATGAAACTAACAAATGTGGTAGTCATGAACACACTAGTGTAAGAAATTAAGAAAACTGCTGCCAAACTAATCAGAATATATTATATAATGCAGAGAAATGGAAACATTCTGCTCTCAAAGGAAGAGAGGTAGGTATTTTCAGTTGACAGTCACACAAATTTGTGATGAGATAAATTTGTACTGTACTTTTTGTTTTATTTTGCCCTGGTTATAGATGTTAATACACATTCTTTAATGATAAGTGAGGATCATCATCATAACAATTCAGGTATGTCCAAAGGTGCCCTGATCTCCTCCTTAACATCCCCACCCGCATATATCGACTGATCACATCAGTTCTATGTTGATTAATTAAAGATCTTGTACCCTTGAAAAAAAGTTCATGTCTGTCCGCTTCATGTTCACTTCCATCTCTTCACTCTGGACAAGGAAGCAGATTCTCAAGTTTTCTTGAGGTCATCTGTTCATCATGTATCTCTTATTGCACTGATGATGTCTGGCCCATATGTTGCCCTTCCTTCCTTGATTACTGCCATGTCCACCAAACAATTGGCTTGCTCGTTGCCTTTTATACTAGTGTCTTGGTACATAGATGAAAGTTAGCTGGGCTAATTGTGATGTGTTCAGTGTTGAGCCACTTGAGTTGTATGAAGGCAGTCGATCCTAGTTGAGCATGTTCACTGAGTTCAGTGTGCATGCTTGTGAATACTTTTTCATGCAGGGGCAATTCAGGGCATTGATTACAGCCTTAGTTTCCAATGTGAGGATTCTTGTTATCACTGCACAAGCACCACTTACTTTCTTGACTTTTGCATCATACACTTGCTGAGAATGCCCATGCACTTCACTTGCCATGGAACAAACAGCCCTCCACAAAAACCACAGCATCACCCTCCCCACTAATTTCATGAATTAACGCTTTGATCTTGGTGTCCACTGTGGTGTCAACTTGCTCTCTGCAATTTCTGTCAAGAGTGATACAGAGATGGTAGTACAGGTATCTGCAGGCACTGGTACACTTCCTTTCAAGACTGATGTCTGTGGGTCTGCATACTTTGTGGATGACTTTTTCACCACATCCTGTCTATGATTTGACCTGCTTCAGTCAATTTCCATTAGGTGTTAACAAAGCCGAGAGGAGTGGGTGTTGAATATCGGCCTTCACTTTTAAGGTAGTCACATGTTCTGGCCAGTTTATTATGCTATCCATTGAGAGGAAAGTCTACATATATCATGGCTTGACAAAGTGTGTCTCTAATGCATCAGAGGATGATCTGTAAGGCTTCATTATCTATTTTTTTTCAAATCTTTTGGTTTTTATGCTACTTATGGTCAGAATCTCTAGAGAGTCCTCTAAAAGTACTGGAGAGTTTTGGTCAGAGACCATAACTTTATGAAGGGAAAATCTCAACTGCACCTCCACGCGGTAGAGGATGGAAACACACTACGGTGTGGCTAACACAGCTCTGGGGACCGAGTATCCACCGGAATAAGTGGACAACTCTGCAGCTGAGCAGAGCAGGGCACTCACTTGTCCTTGCAGTCGGAAATGGCTGTCAAAAGCAGAGATAAAAAGACCACCATGTGAATGTGGAAGGCAAGGGGAAACCACCACATTATCTTCCCAAGACTTCATGGCAAAACATAAATCAAAGTTAGTGAAGGACGTCTTAGGGCATCCTCGTCCGGTAGGGACAGTCATGAGCCACAGGTGACACCAGACCGTCATCCAGCTACTGATGGCAAAATCTTAACTAAAATAAATAAATTTAGAGTAGGAACATGGAATGTTAGGACATTAAATGAGCTAGGAAAGTTGACCAATGTTCTAAGAGAGATGGATAGCATGAAAATGAATATACTAGGCGTTAGTGAGATGAGATGGAAGGGATAGGGCAAAATTATAGCTGACAATCACACAATAATTTATTCTGGAGGGGAGACACATGAGAAAGGGGTAGGAATAATATTAGATGAAAAAACAGTCAAGTCAATTAATGGATACTGGTGTATTTCAGATAGAGTTATTATGGTAAAAATCAAAGGCAAACCAATAGACATAAATATTATACAAGTATATGCACCAACAGCAAGCAGTAGTGATGAAGAAATACAACACTTTTACGACGAAATAGAAATGGCGATGGCTCAAATTGGATCACAAGAAATAAAGATAATACTTGGTGATTTTAATGCAAAAGTAGGAAAGGGAAAAATGGAGGATGTAGTGGGGAATTATGGTTTAGGTACAAGAAATGAAAGAGGGGAAAAGCTAATAGAATGGGCAAATATCAATGATATGATAATTGGAAACACATGGTTTAAACACCATAAAAGACGACTGTACACATGGATAAGCCCTGATAAGAAAATACGCAACCAAATTGACTACATACTAATTAATAAACGATTTAGAAATGCTTTAATTAATGTAAAGACAATGCCTGGTGCTGACTGTAATAGTGATCATGTACCACTATGTGGACAAATAAAAGTAAGATTAAAAAGAGGGAAAAAAATGGTTAAGAACATGAGACTTAATAAAGAGGTTCTAAAAATAGATAACGAAATGCAAGAACAATACAGAGTGACTGTGAAAAATAGGTACAATGCAATAACTAAAATACAGAGTATAGATGAACAATGGGAAATGTTAAGGGACTCCATTCATCAAACTAGCAAAGAAGTATTACCAGAGAGAGGCAAAATAGCTAAGAAAAAATGGATGAATGAAGATATCTTAAACCTGATGGACAAAAGAAAACAGTATAAAAATGACAAACAAGAATACGCTAAGATAAATAAAGAAATAAAAGATAAATGTGGGAAGGCTAAAGAAAGTTGGTTAAACGAGCAATGCAAAAAAATTGAATTAAATTCCATTAAAGATACAAAAAATATGCACAGACAAATCAGTGAGCTTACAGGAAAAAAAATAAGAATAAATACAGGGTGTTTGAAATCAAAAACAGGAAAGATAATATTAGAGGAAGATGCTATAATGAAGAGGTGGAATGAGTATATAAGAGAATTATATGAAGGAGAAAGGGCAGAATTAACAGAAGATAGTAACTTAGAAGGTCCACCTATTCTGAAAGAAGAAGTCGCTGACGCTATGAAACGTATGAAGAAAGGAAAAACAGCTGGGCCAGATGAAATCACAATAGAAGAATTAGAAGTATTGGGAGAATTTGGAGTAGATATATTAACCAAAATGTTGAATGATATTTACAGCAGTGGATATTTACCCAGTGATATGCTGAAATCTGTATTTATAGCTATACCAAAAAGACCAGGAGCAATTGATTGTGAAGATTTTCATACAATTAACCTTATAAACCATATCACTAAGCTTCTACTCAGAATCATAATGAGAAGAACCAAAAAGAAAATAAAAATGGAAATTAGTGAAGAACAGTATGGATTTGTGGAAGGAAAGGGCACAAACAATGCAATTTATACATTGCGGACACTAATAGAAAGGTCAATAGAGAAACAGAGGGACATATATTTGTGCTTCATAGATTATACTAAGGCATTTGATAGGGTAAAACATGATGAACTGATTAAAATGTTGGAAGATATCAACACTGATGGAAAAGATTTAAGAATAATAAAGAATATTTACTGGAACCAAGTAGCAGCAATTAAAATGGGAAATAAAGAGGGTAGTTACGAACAGATAAAGCTAGGAGTACGACAAGGGTGTGTCTTGTCACCAGATCTTTTCTCCCTGTATAGCGAAGTAATAATGAGAGAGATCAAAGAGATGCCAGGAATACTAGTTGGAGGTTATAATATAAATAATATACGCTATGCAAATGACACAGTATTGGTGGCGGATAATTCAACAGACCTACAACAATTATTATACGTTGTAGTAACAGAGAGTGCAAGGAAAGGACTCTCCTTGAATATCAAGAAAACAGTAACAATGGTAATATCAAAGAAAATGGTGACACCAAAATGTGACATAGAAATAGAAGGGAAAATCCTTAACCAAGTTGATAATTTTAGATACCTAGGGGCATTTATAACATCAGATGGAAGATGTACAACAGAGATTAGGAGCAGAATAGGGCAGGCAAAAGCCGCATTTCATAAAATGAAGAGTATCTTATGCAATAAGTCACTGTCACTGAATGTAAGAAAGAGAGTGCTGAAATGCTATGTAGAACCAGTTTTTCTGTATGGCAGTGAATCTTGGAATGTAAATGAACAAATTAAGAAGAAATTAGAAGCAACAGAGATGTGGTTCCTGAGACGAATGTTGCGAATTCCTTGGACTGCCAGAGTAACTAACGACGACTGCCTGAAACAGGCTAATGAAACTAGAACATTATATACAACAATAAGACAGAGACAAACAGCTTTCCTCGGTCATGTGATGAGAAGAGAGGCATTGGAGAACATCGTAACAACTGGAAAGATTGAGGGGAAGAGAGGCAGAGGTAGACCAAGAGAAGTGATGCTGGATGGATTGAGACGGTGGCATGGAGGAATATCAGCAGCAGAGTTGATCCAGAGAACCAAAGACCGAGATCTATGGAGAGCCATGAACGCCTACGCCAGCCGGCACGGCACTTGATGATGATGATGGTCAGAATTAATTCATTCATCATGTGCCATGCTGATGTTGTGTTGTTTGTCCATCAAGAATGATGATGACCAATTATTTCATCCAGAGGGGTTGAAAGTATGGAGCTGTGAGTTCTAAGATAGCTGATAAGGCCTATTTTAGCTTGAAATGTTCTTTGACAATGTGAGCAGCAAAGAATGCTTGACGTTTCAGGAGGGGGATCTCCTGCAGTGGTTTTTATGTCCAGCCTTTTCTTCACAGCTCTTGCAGTCCTGTTTGCTTCACAAGTGACTGCATCCTTGCGTAATGATGTACACCACAAATTTTGGTCTTTGGCAGCAGTCTCCCAAGTGTCATGATGAATTCCAAAAGCTTTTAGTGAGATCTTCACAGTGTCTTTAAAGCGTTTCCTCTGGCCGCCTTGGGAGTGTTTACCACAACGCAGCTCGCCATAAAAAATATGTTTAGGGAGCCTGTGATCTGGCATGCGAGTCAAGTGACCAGCCCAGTGAATTTGATTCCGCATTAGTAGAGTGTGGATACTGAGCATGGACGTTCTTTCTAGGACTTAAGTGTCTGGGATCTTGTCTCACCATGTTGATAAGTGTGTCATGATTCGCCATCTCACTCATCACCATAGTCATGGTTAAGCTCAATGTTCTTGTCTCGACTATAGCATGCGGTCAAGCAATCCAGGTATTTACTTCTCTGCCTTCCCCTTATTCTCTTCCCCCCGATCTTGCCAGTTGTCATCAAGTTCTCCAAATTATTTCTTCTCATAATGTAACCAAAAAATGTTGACTGTCTACGTCTAATTTCTCTAATCAATTTACAGTTTTCATTTGTTTCTTGTAGGAGTTGGTCATTGGTTTTTCTGTCTATCCAGGTATTCTGTGCATTTTCCTCAGAAACCACATTTCCACAGCCATCAGATATTTTTCAGCTTGTCTGCTCATTGTCCATGCTTCACATCCATACAGAAGTAAAAGTTCTATGTAGCACCACAATACTCATTTTCTCGTTGCAATTGACATATTTTTATTGGTCAGTATAGTTTTCATTTTGCAAAAGGCTACCTTCACCATGGTGATTCTTGTTCTAATCTCTTCAAAACATCTCCCATCAGATGTTATGACTGTTCCAAGATAATTTACTGATTCACTTGTTTAAGAATATTCCAATTTACTTGAATATTACATTTTGGTACCTCCTTCTTCCTAGTGACGACCATAATCTGTCTTCTTACAATTTCTTCTTCTTTTTGTTCATCCGGAGTGTTTTTTCAGATGTGATTGCGGTGTGCGTTAGGCACCCTTGGGTTGAAAACCCTTAGGTCACACATTCAGCTATCGCATGCATTTTTGACCAGGTTAGCATTCCTGGGAGACTCTCACTTTTGTGGTACCGTCCACATCCCAGCTGGTCAAGTTCGAACAGTCGAGGACTTCGGTCATCCCTCAAGAGAAGGAAGGGGCAGTCCATAGCATTTTCCGCCATCCAAGGTTGCTTCCATAGTTGCAGGGCCGACACATAGCACCCTGGTACTGGGCTCACCGAGGGAATGGTCACGTCCTGCTCATGGCTGCTTTAATTCCTCACTTCAATATATTGGGCATTTCATTTGCCCCGGGCCGTTCCCGCACAAACCAGACAGGTATGCAGACGGTATTCACTCAGCGAGTTTTCGGACATGTGCTTGTCGTTGCGCCCGTCAGAGCTGTTCCAGGCACGACAGACATTCGGAAAACTACCTAGTCAGAGCTGTTCCGAACAAGAGCGGCATTCGGAAACTAGGTAGTCAGAGCTGTTCCTAGCACGAGAGACATTCGGACGAGACATTTCACTCGGACGTTATTGCGTAGTGTCAATTTTTAGTTTGCCACCCGTAGGACGACACTTCCGACTTCCTGTGGGCATTTTTTAATGAGGTTAGCCTTCCTCTGGTTTCGAGACACGTTAGACTGTTGTGATGTCACCCACATCTCAGCTGGTCAAGATAGAACGATCAACGACATCGCGGTCGGCCCTCAAGGGAAGGCAGGGGCAGACCATGGGCATTCCCTCGCTATCAAAGGAGGCTTCCATAATTGCAGAGCCGGCACATATTGCTCTGAGACTGGGCTCACCCAAGGAGTTGCCACGTCCTGCTCATGGCTGCTTTAGTTCCTCACTTCCATGTGTTGGGCATCCCGCTTGCCACTGATCGCTCAAGCACACACCAGGAGCGGTCAGACTGCGAGCGACATCCACTCTGTGAGCTTTTGCTTGTGACTTCAGACCACGAAATAGGTTCACTCGCCGTGCGTCCCATTTTGCGTCATTGAGACGTTCTTCCACTTTTGTCTACACTCTCTATGAATTAGATACAGACAGTTTTCGTAACCATTTCCTTCAACTGGGGCACTTTTCTGACTTTTTGTACTCGCTCACGAGGTAGGCTACTTGTGCTGCCGGCTCAGCACCTTACCTTCGTGCAGCAGTGAACGAGAAACGGCCAGGCTCTCTCATTCGGGAATCCCTCATATCCCCCAGCTGAGAGCCTTCGAACATGTATCAGACCTGAGCATGTAGCTTGCTCAGTATCACGCCTCTATTTTTCGGTAGGCGGGTATAGGCCTGGCTCTCAGATCCGAGGGTTTGTGGCTTAGAGGCGTTCAGCCACAGCCCTCGACAGGGAGCCTTAAGAGTTTTGTCCGGACCAAGAGCGTCTGCCTTCGTGAACCTTTTAAACTTTTGACTGTTATCCTCAGTCACCTGCAGAGCAGCAGGTTGTGTCTCTCTTAGTCTGGTCCCTATCCCATAAGCTGTCCGATATGTAGTTTTTCATCCATCGGCAAGCAGATGGGGTCGATAGGACACGCAAGCTCCCCCACCACGTCAAGGTGGAGACACATCGGGGGAGTTCTTACAATTTAATTTGAACCCTAGTTGTTCACTGTGTGCAACAACTGCATCTACTAAATGTTGCATATCCTGTTCATTGTCTGCAATCAATACTGTATCATCCGCATAACTAATGTTATTGATGTTATGTTCCCCAATAATGAACGATGGACAGGGTTTACGCACTGGTAGAGTAACAGACCCTGGTTCAGCATCCCAAGTAATCGTGGCTTAAAATTCATCGTGACCATAACTTTCATTGCTGGCAAACCTTTCCTAGCCTTGTTATGTTATGGTCTATGTGATTCCTGAATGTCAGACTTCAGTCAATTCTAGTACCCACATATTTCATGAAGGTGGCGCTGGTTCTTTTGAGGTCCTATCCAGATGGTTTCAGTGTCGCATGGGTGTGCTGACAACACAATTATTCAGTGAGAACCATGCCATGGTCACTGTGGATGTATTGATAGTTGATCTCGGGTTGCTGCACCAGTGATATCTGATTTACTTTTTTGTTGTAGCAATAGAGTGGTGCTAACTCAGTCTTTTCCCTGTCTGTACACCTGGATGTCATTTACATATGAGAGGGTTTTGCTGTTGCCTTATCATCACCCTTCAAAATACATTTGGGAAGGTTCTAGAGAAGATAATCACTGTCAAGCTGCAAGAGTTCTTGGAAAGGGGGAAGCTACTTCCAAGAGGCCTGGGGAGCTACAGGCCAGGAAAAGATACCTGGTCAAATGCAGCCACTTTTGCCTTTGATGTTTATGAGGGGCTCCAGAGTAGACAGGAAACGATGGCGGTAGCGCTTGATCTCGAGGATGCATACAATGACCGTTCTGATGGAGAAGGGGGTCAATCCCTGGTTGGTGAACTGGATAGCAGCCGTCCTACATTCTCGCCGGGTTGCTCTCCGTCTGGGTGCATGGACCTCAGAGCCACATATTTTAACCCCGGGACTGCCACAGGGATCAACAATCTCACTGGTGCTCTTTAATTTGTATACGAGCAAGATTGCAAACCTAGAAGCACCAGGGGTTGGAAGGATACTAACATTTGCAGATGATATTCTTGCATATAGGCAGGGGAGAGATAGGGAGCAAACAGCCCAGGAGCTACAGGAACCAGTAGACAATGTGATTGACTGGTGCACTGAAATGAGTGCTGTAATCCACCCAGAAAAGGCAGCTGTTTTGTGGTGCTCTCTGGACAACAGGATTGTGAGAGCTGATGTCCCAAGCCTAACGATATATGGTAGAAGAGTCAACAGAGAGAACAAACTGAAGTATCTGGGAATCACATATGACAGGAGCCTGTCCTTTAAGGACCATGTGGAGACGGTTATGACAAGATCTCAAAAGGGACTCAATGCACTTAAAACTATGGCTGCAATGGACACAGAGCAGAGAATGCTTTTCACACTATACCAGCACTTGATCCTCTCAGTGATTGATTATGGACTAGGACTGCTCACTGTCTCAAAGAGTCAGCTGATGAAATTAGAGCGCATACAGAACGAAGTGATACGAGTCATTCTGGGATGCACCAGAGACACCCCAGTTGTGTGTATGCATTACATCCTTGGTTTGCCGTCTGTTGCAGGTAGGCTCAAGGTGATGCAGGCGAAGGCATACCTCAGAATAGCTGCAGACACAGATCACCCGTTGCATGAGGCGCTGGACGCCGTTAAGGGTCAGCGACTGATAAGAGGGAAATCATGGATGGCTCAGGCGGAGGATTCGAACAGGCAGATGTGCCCCTTGGAGAACATTAGGAGTGGAGAAGAATGGGTCAGAGTGTCAGCGGAGCAGTCAGACTTGTGCAGGGTTATAATCACATTGAGCCGGGAGCGCAGGGAGTGGCCAGCAGGGGCCACGGAAGTGGAAATCCAGCAACTAATTCAGGATAATGCTCGCTCAGGTGATGTGATTATCTGCACAGATGGGTCGGTGTTGAGAGGTAGGAGAAGTGCCTGGGGGTTCTTAGCAAAAGCCAACGGTCGACGTTTGGTGCAGGAGAGTCTGGCATATTATTATATTAATTAGCTTAAGAATGGAGGTGGAGGCGGTCAGTGCAGCTTTCCGCTGGATGGAGAATATGATACACACACAGATCGTGATTGTAACTGACTCAGAAAGCATGCTGAGTAGGGTGATGACAGGCAAGCTTCGTGCAGAGTGGCTTGCTTCGCTTCGGAAGTCACGGGTGACAAGCATCATCTGGATCTTTTCTCCGGGGCATGCTGGTATGCTGGGGAATGAACAGGAGGACAGATTGGCTGGCTCGGCAAAACTTGGTGGAGTATTGATGCATGACAAAGCAAATGTGGTTGCGACCTTGTGGGAGCATGTGTACACCTCGGAGGAGCAAATGGATCACCATGGTCTGGCAAGAATGCGACAGCGAGGGGTGACGAGGGGATCTGGCCAACGATCAATGCTCAGAGGAAAGGCGAGACGGACATATAAATAGATTGCTACTGGTACTATTAGTGTTGGAACTCTTCGCTGGCTGCTGAGGATGGGGACGGAGCGCTTATGGGTATGCCCTGAATGCTCTGATGTCAGTTCCTAAATCAATCAATCAATCAATCAACTGTCCACCAGTGATTCTATTCATGTAGACATTGAGAAGGACTGGAGCCAGGGGGCGACCTTCGAGCAAACATGAAATGATTATGATGGGGTCCGATGACCACCTGCCACATCAAAGTACAGCCTTTCTCTCAAACAGGACAGAGTATATCCATCTGACAAGGAGTGGTTGGAGATTAAATTCCAGCCGTAGATTCATCAGTAGATGAAATGGAACTTTATGCACATGTTTTCCAGGTTTATGGCAGTTGTGCATATATTATGTCAAACAACTTCACTACACAAATGGTATTCTAGTACTGTTTCCATAAGGAGTTTGTTACGGCATCTCCTCTCTTTCCCACAAAGGCAACAGTGATGTGCTGACAGGCTTCACTTCCTATTTATGCAATGGAGCTAACATCAGTGTCTCATCAGTATCTGCCAAATGAGTCTGTATTGCATTGATTATATCAGCCCTGTCCATGCTTCTTCCTGTTGCATTGCTGCATAAGCTGCCAGCAGATGTGCACGTTCACTCCGGCATGTCAGGGTGTGTACATCCAGGTGATTCCAGTAAAATTAGCTGGGTTCTGGTAGATGACAATGAGCTCGAGCATTGATCCCTCCTGGTGAAGAAGTACCTCACAACATAAAATGCCATTGCTCTGAAATATTCACATTCTCCCAACCTGGCACTGTCTGGCATTATTCTTGTTCCCTCACCTCAAATCAACATGACAGAGCAGTGATTCAATGATGCTGAGAAAGTTATTTCCAAAGTAACAGTGCAGCTGGGAGAGTAACAAAATAATATTTCCATTAAATGTTCCAACAGTTGTATGAACATTGGAAAACGTGTGAAGTTGCTACAGGAAACTATTCTGACGGAAATGCAATGTACATCATGGTGTTGTTAATGATCTGTATATTTAAACACATTCTAGTACCTTTTCGAAGCTACCAAGTATTCAACAAAAAATGTCTGACTGATGTGTGAACAAATATCAAGACATTATTGTAAAATTATAATATTGTATTTCATGAATATTGTTTATTTTCAGCCTATTAGTGTTTTACCTGCTATAAGTGAGGTCACAAACAGTGCCTGAATAATCATCTGCATACTGATTCATCAGTGCTCCACAATCCTGACTGATCTTGCTTTCTGTTGATAATACTTAATCTGGAATCTATCAAATAATATATTAGCTTACATTGCCCTCAGTCCATTTATATGCACATCTATGCATATGCATGTATAAGTGAGTAAAAGAAAATAATGCCCAATAATATATTAAATATGTAATTTAACTTGGATCTGCCATAGATGTAATTTAACTTGGATCTGTCATATCAGCCAAAATTAATAAACAGGAAATCTCACATTTTGAATATTGCTCATATCTGATCATTATCTTGTAACATACTCTCTTCTTGAAGTGTTCTCCAAAGAAGAAAAGCTGAAAATGTCATGATTTTGAACAAATCATCATATATCCTCCAGAATTGTAATGTTTTTTTTAACCTAATATATGCTTTATTCCACATTTTATAGAATTCATTTAATTATATCAGTAACCACTTGAAAGACAAGTGGTAGGTAAAAGAGGTCATTTCTTGTGTAAGTTGTTTTTGTAATTTGATGCCAGTCCGAACCCTGTATCATAATATTGGCGTTCTGCTGTAATATTTTACGAATTAATCTGTGGTTATATTCTTCACTGCCAGGTGTGCTTCTTTTGTTCAGTCACATGTGTTCTATGTATGTGTCACCTTGTTGGGTTCACAATTGTACGATGATTTCTAACTGTTGTTCTTATGTCCTCTGGCTTGGCAGTATTCTTTGGACAATGACATGACATCAAAGTTCATCATTCAATGTTTGGACATTCAAATACTGTTATTATATGTTATTTAGTTAATGTCATTCTTTCCTTTCATTAACCCTAACCCAAACTTAATGCTTTCTGGTTACTGTCAAGGTCACTTTTGCAATGATGCTGAAAGTAATCTGTTTGTATGGATGCTAAGCTTTTGTTGTTAATGACAGCTGTGCTTTTGATATTGTCTCTCTTTGTCTGCTGCTTGCACATGATTGAATTAACTGATAGATTTCTTTTCATCTTTTTACTTTGACTGTTGCTGCTGGCTAGACACCAGAGACTTATAATGGATAAAATTATCTTTATTGAAGCAGGACATGATACAAAATGACATTAAACAAAAGATGAGCCTATGTCTATAACTCTATATGATACCCTGCAGGGACCTCAGGCCAGATGAACAGATGTCATCTGTGATTCTGTTTACCTGGAATGAGGTCCACGTTAGATATATTATATTTGTGATTGTTGCTTCTCTGCAGAATTGGTTTAATTTAACATCATAGGCTGCTGTCTTTCTTTACTATATATAAACAAAAACTGCCATGATGGAATGATGTCATTTGAAAAATACAGAACTGGCAACACCAAATTAATTATATTTTGCATACTAATAATGCTAAATTTCCCAATTTATTCAAGATTGCTGCATGTTGTGTTTAGTTCCATTGTTAGATGAAATACACCATGCAGATTATAATTTATTACTTTTCTTGGAAGGTTTTGTTATCAGACAAAGACGAAATCTAGACTTGTCAATCATATTAAAAAATTATGAAAATTCAGCACACCTTCTCACTTATAATCAATGCATGGTTGAATTCAACACCCATTTTAGTATTCATATTAAATGTTTCATCACCCTACATAAGTGGACATGTCAGTAATTTAGCAAATTTACACAATGCCCTCACTGGTCAGAACAGCATGCTCATCATCATCATCATCATCATCATGTGCCATGCGAACAAACAATTGTCACAGTTCGTCATTTCAGATTATATGCACTGAGTGAATCAAAACAAATGTGAAGCAGGATTGCTAAGCTTTACCAAAACCCGGTCACAAGTGACAAAATGCACGTTGCGGCTAAAGTCTTCGTCCCACACAAACAACAAACACACACTGATACAACTACATAAACAAAATCTACACGGAAATGTATATAAAAGGTCACCCATCTGTTTTTATCTATCAGACATACAGACTGACAGGACAAAGATAAATTTGAGACAGACACAGAGGACAGAAAACACATACATTTAGACAGACGGACAGACTACTGATATACACAACCAAAGACAGATAGACAGATAAACACAGGCATACAGGACAAAGTGTACAAACAGTGAAGCCTCATATACAAACACACAGGACTCACAGATCTGACTAACAGACAAGACTGAAAGACATACATGGTAGACCAGACAGATAAGGACCTAGAAGGCAAGCAGAATTGTGTAAACATTGTGCCACTTACTTGTTCATTACTTCATGATATCCTCGTGTAACATATCCACAATGAATAAAACACATTTAAATACTTACTTGAAGTCATTAACCCCAGAAATTGCAATTTAATTATTTTGTGAAGGTTCATTAAGTATTTAAAATAGTGTCAATTATTGTTTAAGTCATTATCTCCAGTTGCAATACATAAATAATTGAGCAAACCATGTGAATCTTAATATTTATTTTGACAAATAATTTTGTTTTCATTTGAATGTTTACAAAAAATGATTGGCTCTCCCCTAAGTCCCAAACATTGTGTCATGCATTACCTTAGGTTTTTAACATTTAGTCAGAGTATGGTTAAGGAATGTGGTAGCCTAGTGACTTTGATTATTGTGTAATTGTAAATATATATATCATCATTGGCACCTTGCCGTCTTGACAGACGATAGTTTGTGCTCTAAAAAGGCATAATAACTTTTAACTATGGCGGTAGCGAGTGTGACTGATAAGGCCAATTTGCGCTGTAAATGTCCGTTCACAGTGGGTGCATGTGAACACGTGGTCATTTCCACCATCATGCACCATCTTACGTCTCAAACGCTTGGTGTGTGACTTTTCTGCAATAATTTTCTCCTTTGACTTTATTCCATTTCTGATATTTGCCCTCCACGCAACACGTTCAGCGGCGACTTGCTCCCAATGTGCATTATCAATGCCTGTATCAATCATGTCCCGCTTACACACATCTTTGTATCGTAGTAGAGGCCGACCCTGAGATCTCTTACCCATCTGTAATTCACCAAAAAAGATATCCTTTGGTATTCTACCATCATCCATCCTCCTAAGATGTCCTATCCATCTAAGTCTACGAAGACTGAGCATGGAATAAACTGTCACACAACCTGATCTTTCCAATACTTCAGTATTTGTGATTTTGTCTTGCCACTTAATACCAAGAATTCTTCGCAAACACCGCATATGAAAGCTGTTTAAATTGTTCTCTTGGTGTGAGTAAGTTGTCCAGGTTTCACTGCCATAGAGAAGAGTACTAAGGACACAGGCTTGATAGACAAGGACTTTTGTTTTGGCAGTAAGCTTCCTGTTCTCCCAGACTCTTTTTCTTAACCTGTTCATTGTTGTTGCTGCCTTACCAATCCGGATGTTGATTTCCTGATCTAGGGATAATTTGCTATTTACCACTGATCCTAGATATGTAAAATGGTCTACTATCTCTAGTTCGGCGTCGTCAATAAAGATTGATGGTACCCCATGTGCACCTTGTGACATAATCTGTGTCTTCTTTTTGCTAATTGTTAAACCAAATTCAGAACAAGCATTGGAGAATGCAGATAGTAGACATTGCAATTCTTCCTCAGAGTGGGTCGTAACTGCAGCATCATCTGCAAAAAGCAACTCTCTGATCAGTACCCTCCTAATTTTGGTCTTAGCCTTCAATCTCTGAGCATTGTAGAGGCCGCCATCTGAGCGTGAGTGAATGTATATACCACCATCCTGATCACGAAATGCATATTTCAGTAGAAGTGAAAAGTATATTCCAAAGAGGGTGGGAGCTAGTACACAACCTTGCTTAACTCCACTCTTGATTTCAAATTCTTCAGAAGTTGCACCATCAAACTTGATTATACCCTTCATGCCTGTGTGGAACGATTCCACAATGGACAGAAGAGTTGGTGGGCAGCCAATCTTCTTTAGTGCCTTGAACAGACCCTCACGACTGACCAAATCAAATGCCTTTGTGAGGTCGATGAAGGCAATAAACAGTGGTTGATTCTGTTCACGGCATTTTTCTTGCATTTGTCGCAATGAGAATATCATATCAGTGGTAGACCGGTTCTGTCGAAAGCCACACTGTGATTCGGGGTAGACTTGATCTCCTAGGACTTGAAGTCTGCGCAGAACAATTCTGGCAAATACTTTTCCAACAATACACAGAAGTGAGATACCCCTATAGTTGTTACAGTCGCTCCGATCACCCTTGTTCTTGTACAGCGTTATGATGTTTGAATCTTTGAAATCCTGTGGGACTTGTCCTTCACGCCAGCATAGCTCTATTAGCTGGTGGATCTGTAGAGTGAGTGTTTCTTGCCCACTCCTGATAACCTCTATTGGAATCCCATCCTTACCTGGAGCCTTGCCAGATGCAAGTTCATTTATAGCACACTTAACTTCTGTTATGGTGGGAAGTGTGTCCAGGTGGTCAAGAGTTGGTAGAGCCTCTATGGCATTTAGGGCATCATCCGCTAGTTTGGTCTCACTTGAGTAAAGCTCCAAATAGTGCTCTACCCATCTGTCCATCTGCTGTTTCTTATCAGTGATAACTTCTCCAGTCAAGGTTTTCAGCGGTGCACTTCTTTTGATCACTGGACCACAGGCTTTCTTTATTCCTTCATACATGCTTCTTATGTCTCCCTTATCACTTGCGATTTGAATGGACTCACATAACTTGATCCAATAATCATTTGCACACTGCCTGGCAGCCTTTTGCACATCCTTCCTAGCTTGCCTTAGCTCACTCAGAGTGTTACGTGTTGGTCTTTCCTTGTTTCTTAAGAGAGCTTTCTTCTTCTTATCAATCAAGGGCTGCAGAGTCTCGCTGTTGGCCGCAAACCAGTCCTGCCTCTTATGATCCACAGTGCCGTAAACCCCTACGGCAGTTTTATAAAGAGTTTCCTTAATTTGACCCCACTTTTCATTTACTGTACAATTTTCTGGTGTATCAGTGAAAGCGTCTTCAAGTTGCTGTTGAAACTGAAAGCACTTTTCAGGATCATGAGTGTTAATAATATTAATCCTGGGGCTAGATTTGTGTTTAGCTGTGTAGATTCTCTTTGGTCTCAGTCTAACTCTTGCAACAACCAAAGAATGATCTGTATCACAGTCAGCACTGTGGTAACTACGAGTCAATGATATATGGTTCAGATGTTGTCTCCGTGTGATGATGAAGTCCAGCTGGTGCCAATGGCCGGATCTTGGATGTTTCCATGTGACCTTATGCATCTCTTTTGTTTTAAAAAAAGAGTTAGTAATACATAGGTCATTACTGGTGCAATGCTCCAGCAGCCTTTGCCCATTTTCATTCATGAGACCGATGTTGTATTTTCCAAGGGACACTGGCCATGAACTCGAGTCCTTGCCCACACGAGCATTGAAATCACCGAGCATATAAATGTAGTCAGATTTTGGAACTGCCTTGATCACGGAGTCTAACTCCTCATAGAACAAATCCTTCACATCATCAGAGGAATCGAGTGTCGGTGCATATGCAGTAATAATGGTGGCAAACCCACAAGAGGTTGCCAAGCGCAGGGATAATAGTCTTTCATTTCCTCCTGCTGGAATTTCAATCATTCCCAGTAGCGAATTCTTCACTGCAAAGCCCACACCGTGTTGCCTTTTTTCTGCCTGCCCTCTACCCTTCCAGAAAAAGGTGTAGTTGCTTTCCCTGAGTGACCCTTCCTCAGCGAGGCGAGTCTCCTGCAGGCCAGCAATATCAATGTTAAGACGATTGAGTTCGGCATCAATCACAGCCGTTTTTCTCACATCGTCAATATTGGTCAAGTCAGTGGAAAATCCTGGACACATGGTTCTCACGTTCCAGGTTGCAAGCCGTAGCTTGAGGTTTCTATTTTTATTTTTGTTTGTACCTGGTGCATTGGTTTTACAGCCTGCGATTCAGATTTTGTCCTAGCCCCAAGCACCCATTGAAGCAGGCAGGCTGTGGCGGATCAGCACCCAATTGGCTGGGGGCTGCCCAGCTTGAGGCGGGCGGTAGCTGATCAGTGACACCTATAGGTGTCTCCCACCGTCAGAGGCAACGCGTGGCGCCCCATGTCTACGCCAACTGACAAGGACTTATAACCCGTAACAGGTGCCTCTCGCTTTGATTCCGAGACCAGTTAAGACCAGGGATGGAGTTATTGCCTCTCCATAGCACAAAGCCTGGGCTAAAATATAGAGATCATGTGTTGCCCATGCAGCATGATCCCTCTCTCGGCCTGCCTAGTTCACTCCAGAGGAAAGGTAACACCCCTACATCTGGAACAAGACAAGCTGCAGAAGCTGCCGGATCAGCAAAGCATTGCTCTAACTGTCCGCCTGTCGGAGCTTCGATCCTAGACCAGTCGCCAACCAAGGCTTAGGGCCTGGTCAGCCCTGCCATGACAATTTTGTCTTTAGCTTGCATTTCCTCGCACCAGGGTAAGGCTTGTACCCTCCCAATTGTGCTCTTCCGCCCGAAGCCGTTGGCACAATGTGGGGTGTCGGGTTTGGTAAGCGCCGCCCAACGTTCGGCGCTAACAGAAACCAGGTAGTACCGTCTACTGTTATACGGTAGCTCAGTCATATCTGACTAAGACCTGACCTGAAATAAGAGATCTCAGGGTCGGCCTCTACTACGATACAAAGATGTGTGTAAGCGGGACATGATTGATACAGGCATTGATAATGCACATTGGGAGCAAGTCGCCGCTGAACGTGTTGCATGGAGGGCAAATATCAGAAATGGAATAAATAAATAATAAAATATATATATATATATATATATATATATATATATATATATATATATATATATATATATATATATATTTATATTCCATTGGCACCTTGCCGTCTTGACAGACGATAGTTTGTGCTCTAAAAAGGCATAATAACTTTTAACTATGGCGGTAGGTAGCGAGTGTGACTGATAAGGCCAATTTGCGCTGTAAATGTCCGTTCACAGTGGGTGCATGTGAACACGTGGTCATTTCCACCATCATGCACCATCTTATGTCTCAAACGCTTGGTGTGTGACTTTTCTGCAATAATTTTCTCCTTTGACTTTATTCCATTTCTGATATTTGCCCTCCATGCAACACGTTCAGCGGCGACTTGCTCCCAATGTGCATTATCAATGCCTGTATCAATCATGTCCCGCTTACACACATCTTTGTATCGTAGTAGAGGCCGACCCTGAGATCTCTTACCCATCTGTAATTCACCAAAAAAGATATCCTTTGGTATTCTACCATCATTCATCCTCCTAAGATGTCCTATCCATCTAAGTCTACGAAGACTGAGCATGGAATAAACTGTCACAACCTGATCTTTCCAATACTTCAGTATTTGTGATTTTGTCTTGCCACTTAATACCAAGAATTCTTCGCAGACACCGCATATGAAAGCTGTTTAAATTGTTCTCTTGGTGTGAGTAAGTTGTCCAGGTTTCACTGCCATAGAGAAGAGTACTAAGGACACAGGTTTGATAGACAAGGACTTTTGTTTTGGCAGTATATATATATATATATATATATAAGAAGGTGGTTAATTTATGTGACATATATACTATACATATATATATATCTTCTTCTTCTTCTTCAGCATTCCGAGCCATTGAGGTTCTTTGCTGCAAATACAATCTGTCTCCATTCGTCTCTCTGGTGGACCTTCTCTTGCCAGTCGTTGATTCCAAGTGCTTGTAGGTCTGTATGTATATTATCTCTCCACCGCCTTCTTGGTCTACCTCGGGGTCTACGGTCATTTATTTCCTGAGTGTAAGCGAGTCTTGTTTCCCTATTATCTTCCATTCTTTCTATATGCCCCAGCCATTGTAGTCTATTAGCCTTCATGATACCAGTGATTAGCGGGGACTTAAACAAATCATAAATGTCTTTGTTACTTCTTCTTTTCCACTCTCCACTTTGTGTATCCCTAATGGGTCCAAAGATGCGTCTTAAAATTTTGTTCTCAAAGGTTTGTAACAAGGCTTCGTCTCCTTTCGTTGTACTCCAGGTTTCAGAGCCATACAGCACAACTGGTCTGATCAGTGTTTTGTATATTGTGATTTTGGTGTTACGAGATAGCGCCTTTGATTTTAGTAGATGTTGTAGTGCATAGTATATCTTATTTCCAGAGTTGATTCTAGTTTGTATTTCTTCCCTTATGATGTTGGAGCAGTTGAAGATTGTACCCAGGTATTTGTATGTTTCCGTTCTTTTAATGGTCATATTATCTATTTGTATGTGGCCAGAGTTTGTAGCCATTCCGTCTCTTGAAATTACCATATATTCTGTCTTATCTTGGTTGATAATCAGCCCCATCTGTTGGGCTTTTTCCTTTAAGTGAGTCAATATTTCTAATGTCTTTTGTTCACTTTGCCCTATAATATCTATATCATCTGCATAACCAAGCAGCTTGGATGTTCCTCCAATATCACATTCCTCCTTTACCTTCCTTACAACTTTCTCTAGAGCCAGATTGAAGAGTAGCGGCCCAAAAATCCAATGATAGTGAGGGCCCTATGGGCCCAAAAACTAACAAAACATCCATCGATCGGTCCAGCCGTCCACCGAACACTTAACCGGAAGTGATTTCTGGACCAATGCAAATGAGGCTCTGTAAGGGATGCTTTTTTGTTTGGGGTGAATTAACAGAAAAGTACTAAATTTTGTTACTAGAAGTCCATGTGAAAAATCCCGGCCCTCACAGGGGGCTTGAACCTGGGACCTCCAGCACTCAAGGCAGAAACCATATATCCGGGATTAATGACTCAGAAAATTCATTGACAGCCATTTTGAATTCTTAATGAGGTCTCAATATTGAAAAGTACAGCTGTAGTGTGATCTTTATGTTCAATTCACCAATTCACTAACCCCCCCCCCCCCCCCCCCCCCCAAATCTTGTGCTTGGATATTTTTAACGGAGTGACTATACGCAATGGAATTGCGAATAGAAAAAAATTATATTTGCAACGGAAGTAGGTCACATGATTATTCCTATGCGTGTGTCCATATTACAATATATTGTTGATCTATTAAAGTGTCTTCAGTAGCATAGTGGTTAGTGTCTCCGCCTGTTACATGGGAGCTCGAGGATCGATTCCCCGCCGGGGAGGCAACATTTTCTTTTTTTCATTTTCAGGAATTAGGTGACACCAATCCTAGTCTGATGATTTCGCTTTAGGCATATGTTTTCTATGGATTTTGTGTATTAGGTGTTGTTTATCTTGCTGCACAAAAACCTGCACACTTGTCTTTCTGTTCTTATCTGTCCTCTACTTTTGTTGTCTTGGGAAAGGCGCTTAGCCACCCGAACACGAGTTCTCTCTCTCTCTCTCTTTCTTGTCTTTACCATTCTTTAATGTCTTTCAATACATCTTTCTCATATCTCTGTCTCTCACACTATCTTCGTTATCTATCTCTCTCCTATCTATCCCTGCTTCATATATACCAGGTTTTCCTGCACTTTATATGCGTAGCATTTCCTTATCCTTGTTTATTTATTAATTCATGAGGCCAGTCAGTCGAAAGCCTGGTGTTTGAATTGCTTAATCATGTCTCTCTGAGGCGAAGCATATTACTGTCAGCTTGGACCAGAACAGAGTCACTCAGAGAGAATGCAATGGAGGCCATAGAAAGTGTCAAATTAAGAGAATCATCACTGCTGCGATATCATCAGGACATAAATAGTAGGACGGTAACATAAACAAACATGGATACCTGGAAACAGTAAGTGTACAGAAACGAAAGTTAACAATTCTTGAACTCGCCTGCGGACACAATTATTTGTAGGGATCGTTATTTGTATTGGGGATACCTGTTCTGAAAAATTATTCTTGATATTTAAACAGGACTAACGTAATGTAAAAATAAAACGGGATGCCAAAAGAACGGACAGAAGAAAGAAGAAGAGTGATTCATTAAAAAATACGGAGAATTCGGCACAATTAAACTCGCAACAGTGAACATTGCTATTTAAATTAACCACCTTCTTAGACTTCTTAATGGCTCAAACTAAAATTGACAGTGAGCAGACGCTGTGACATGTTTGTTACTTCCCGCAATTCGATTGCGAATATAATTTTTCTCTATTCGCAATTCCTTTGCTAATATAATTTTTTTTCTATTCGCAATGGAATTGCGAATAGAGCCTCCCTATTTTTAAAACATAGATACCAAATGTAATATTGCGTTATTACCTGGTTCTATTGATACTAATGGGCAGCAATTGTGGATATTAATGTAATTAACTGACACAATATTCTAAAGTTATTCATTATTATAATGTATTTGATTAGATCTTGGTTGTCTTAAACACATTCATATGGTTGCTGAGGTGTTTGACAGTTGTTTACAACCGAAAGTTTCAGTAACATTTGTAAAGACTTGTATAGAGCGTAGTCTCTAATAATTATTAATTATGCTATGCTATGTTATTTCAGACAATGAACAGGACCTGCAAAATTTAGTAGATGCGGTTGTTACACACAGTGAACAACAAGGGTTAGAATTAAATTGTAAAAAGACACAGATTATGGTCGTCACTAAGAAGAACGAAATACCACAGTGTAATATACAAGTAAATGGGAATATTCTTCAACAAGTGAATAGGTACAATTACCTCGGAACAGTAATAACATCTGATGGGAGATGCCTTGAAGAGATTAGAACAAGAATCGCCATGGCAAAAGTAGCCTTTAGCAAGATGAAAAACATACTGACCAATAAAAAGATGTCAATTGAAACGAGAAAAAGAGTGTTGAGATGCTACATAGAACCTGTACTTTTATATGGATGTGAAGCTTGGACAATGAGCAGCCAGGCTGAAAAACATCTGATGGCTGTAGAAATGTGGTTTCTGAGGAAAATGCAAAGAATACCATGGACAGCCAGAAAGACCAATGAACAAGTCCTTCAAGAAACAAATGAAGATCGTAAACTGATCAGAGACATTAGACGTAGACAGTCACAATTTTTTGGGCATGTTATGAGAAGAAATGATTTGGAGAACTTGGTGACAACTGGTAAGATCGAGGGGAACAGACCAAGGGGAAGACCTAGAAACAAGTATCTGGATGGCTTGGCCTTGTGGCATGGTCGAGACAGAAACACGGAACTGATCCACGACTCTGTTGATCGAGTGAGATGGCAGAACATGACCGCCCACGCTTACCGGCATGGCACATGATGGATGGATGGATGTTAGACTTGAATGAAGTACTGTTGAGTTGGGTTTTGTTAAATTGTTTTTCAAGAGGTATCCAACTTTGCACGTTGCAAAAGTGAAAGAAGGGCAATTTAACAAATGTTACTTACATTACATTCATTACAAAATGATGATTTTAAATGGCTACCTTGGGCAACATAGAAAGATCGATGGAAACATCTCGTAAATTGAATACAGAATAGCTCATTAGTAAATAGTAGTTAGTTGGCTTACATGTTTAACGATTTAGTGAAGTGTTAGTACGACAAATGTTCATCTATTCTAATCTTCAATTCACTTCCCGAAGCTCACTGTCTTGGTTCTGTTGTCATCAGTTGTACTTGTACCACCTCACACAACATACATTTGTCTGATGTAATGATAATATGGCATAACCGATAGCCGATAGCACACAAACTCAGTTTCAGTTTGAAACTGGTAACTGTTACAGTAATCAGTAATCGCACACCTTGCCAATGAATCGACACAGCTGAAACACGATAATCGATAATGTCATAATTCAGTTAAATTCATGGGCCTTTACAGCTCGGGCCGGAGGGAGAATTGTGAAGGAGAACTCTGGTGCTTTCACTGAAACCACAAGTAGCCTGACCATGGAAGTCATGGCAGTAAGTAAAGCAATAAACATGGCTCGAGACACAGACATTCACTAGGGCATGTTTCCTTAGCGACTCAATGAGAAGTAAGATCTTTTCTCCTGGACGTGCTGGGGACTGAACAGGCGGACAGATTGGCTGGCTCGGCAAAACTTGGTGGAGTATTGATACATGACAAGGCAGACCTGATTGCAGCCTTGTGGGAGCACGTGTACACCTCGGAGGAGCAAATGGATCACCATAGTCTTGTAAGAATGAGGCAGCGAGGTGTGACGAGGGGATCTGGCCGACGCTCGACGCTCAGAGGAAAGGCGAGACGGACATATAATCAGATAGCTACTGGAACTATTAGTGTTGGAACTCTTCGCTGGCTGCTGAGGATGGGGACGGAGCGCTTATGGGAATGTCCCGAATGCTGTGATGTCGGTTCCTAAATCAATCAATCAATCTCAATGAGCATGCTCAAGAGAATAGAGATGGGGTGGATCCGATGAGAGTGGTTGCTGTCTCTGGAGCGGTCTCGGCTGACAAAGATTAGTTTCATCTTCGTGCCAGGGCATGCGGGAGTATAGTACAAGGACGTGAGCGGGCTGACAAGCTCGCAGGCTACTGTGGAGGGCGGACGCGCCATGGACCAGGCTGATATTCTGCATGCTCTACGAGAAGTAAGACCTTTGCGAGAACCAAGTGATGACTGTGAATCTACAACCATGGTCAGACTGCGAGAACAGCAAATTAAAAGAGGTGTGGCCAAACAAAAACACTACGCAAGAAGCCAAAGAAGATTAATAAACCAATACAGAACTAGTCTCGTCAGCCACTACACGCTGCGGGATTTCTGAGGAGGGGATCCGAGCACTTATGGACTGAATGGTTCGATGTGCAATGAGGATGATCTGTCGACTAACTAACTAACTAACTAACTAACTAACTAACTAACTAACTAACTAACTAACTAACTGACTGACTGACTGACTAACTAACTAACTCCCTTGTTGTTTGTCCATAAAGAATGGTGATGACCATTCATTTTATCAAATGGGGTTGAAAGTTTGCAGCCGTCAGTTCTAAGATGGCTGGTATGGCCTATTTTATTTTGGCTCGAAATGTTCTTTGACAAGTGGAAAAGGATGCTTGACGTTCCAGGAGGGGATTCCTTGCAGTAGTTATTATTTTGTTTGTTTTTGTCCTGCCTTTCTCCCCCCCCCCCCTCCCGCAGCTCTTGCTTCTCAAGTGACTACCCTTGCGTAATGATGCACGACACGAATTTCTGTCTTTGACTTCACTAACGCTATAAAATTTACTAACAACGTAAAGTACACGTTTGGTAAAATGGGTTGCAACTTACAATAAGTGAAATAGTAAACAACACAAAAATTACCGTATAATACAACAAAACAACATATTAGTGTTATGTAATTACACTGTATCTGCTGCAGATAGGGATCACCCCCTGCACGAAGCCATGGATATGGTCAAGGATCGTAGACTAAGACGAGGCAGGTCCTGGATGGCACAGGCGGAAATATCTATATGTCAGGTTTGCGATCTAGAGACCATCAATCGTGAAAAAGAGTGGGTTGAAGTTCCCGAAGACATGACGGACTGGCACAATGTAATAGTAACACTGGGTCATGAGTGCAGAGAATGGGCAGCGAGCTGCACTGAGTTTGAGGTGCAACAATGGATCCAGAGTAACACACATCAAAGTGACATAGTGATCTATACCGATGGGTCAGTGGTGAGAAACAGACGTAGTGGTTGGGGCTTTATTGCAAAGGCTAATGGACGAGTCTTGAAAAAGAAGAGTCTGATATAATATGAGACTACGACCTCCAGCATAAAAATAGAGGAATAGGCATTAACAGCGGCATTCCGTTGGTTAGACACACATTGTATTCATTACGGATTCAAGGAGTATGCTTAGTAAGGTAGAGAAAGGAATGTTTCGTGTGGAATGGCTATCGTCGTTTCAGAGGTCACAGATCGTGAGAATTGTATGGATATTTTGCCCTGGCCATGCGGGAGTGCAGGGGAATGAACAGGTTGATAGGCTGGCAAGATATGCACCACTTGGTGGTAGATTACCTATGTGCAATGGAGAGGTGGTCGTGCGCCTTTCGGACAAGATGGAGACGGTGGGGGGGGGGGGGATAGATTTAAAACGTGTATGTGGAAACAATGAGATTGTGGGGGAGCGGCAAGGGTTCTGGAAGAATCTCAAGACTGAGGAGGAAGACCAGGAGAACGTTCAATCAGATAGCGGCTGAAACGATTAGTGGTATGACTCTTCGCTGGCTGTTGAACGAGGGGACGGAGCGCGTGTGGGAATGTCATGAGTGCACTGATGTTGGTGCTTAGCCCAACTCAACTACTCTGTATCTGCAGCGACCGTTGTGGCGTCACTCTGCCGTCATTGACGACCTGTTCTCTAGTAAATCGATCCCGCTGGTTCAGTTTATTAGTATCGAATCTATCACCAAGGACGATATTGCTTAAGAATATAGAGAACCGGGAAGTTTAATGCAAGTAATAGACTAATTTTAGTATATTAGTAAGTTTGTTGTGTTCGTTGGTTGTATGCACGTAAGCAACGGACAGTACAGTACATTGTCCAGTAATTATCTTTATTGTGTTTCAAAATGCAGTTATTTTTCTGTACATCGGATTTGACATACATATGTAAGAAACATTATTATTAACATCATCAATGTAATATTTAATAATTAAGTTAACTGATTCGTTACTTCCCCCACTCCCCTTTCACCCCACCCCCACACACACACACACTCACACACACACACACACACACACACACACACACACTGTTATTCTAAGTGCATAATTATTAATTACATATTTTTTTAAAAATTTACCTGAACGGGAACAGTGGCACACATGATTCGCCAGTAAACCATAATTAATGGGCAAGTATCACTCCCCCTGTCCCCTAACACGCCCACTGCCCTTTTAAAAAAAAAAAAAATCGTTATGTAGACCAGGGGTCACCAAACTGTTTTCACAGTGGGCTGGATAACTGACAAAATGACGAGCACAGGCCGCATAATCATTATGTACAATACTTGCGAGCTAGAACGAAAGCTCTGGGGAAAAAGACGAAAAACTAAGTTTAGCATTCCATGTTAATCATGGGTGAGTTACGTGCAATGCACAAAAAAACAAAGGCAACCAACATATTTATTTAATTTACTTAAAAAACGTTATCTAAGAAGGCGACGTTAGCAAAAAGATAGTTACATCAGGCCTAGTGTTCATGTATCCGAATCTCACAAACTAACAGCAAATAAGGTTAGTGAGATTTGTGAAACTGACGTTTGGTTTTCAAGATATCATCAATGTTTGGTTTGGAATTGCTGCATCCAATCAAGAGAATTGCTTTTAAACGTTCATCAGTCAATCTCGTTCGAGATGTTCACTTCACATTCTTCATTTAAAAAAATGTTTGCTCGTAGAAATAAGTTGTTCCAAACACTGATGCCATACCAGCGGCAAATTTCTTCTGTTTCGGAATCTCAACATCGGGTAAGCAGTGGTAAAATTCAAAACATGTTTATTCTCTTTGCTTCTCTTTTAACAAGTCATTTGCTTGCAGATCGGTTAGCTCCAAATGTAGTTCAACTGGCACATCATCTGGAACAGAAGAATGTCACTCTCAGTTATGTCAAGATCTGAAAATCTCTCCAAAGAATACTTCTTCAAGTAACGAATAATCTTTTTTTTTCGGAATATGGAGGTTAATATCTTCGGCGATTGTAGCGCAAAAATCTTTGAAACAGTGAAAATGAAAACATAAAGTTTTCTCCTTCCAGTTGTGCTTCAAACAATGACAGCTTTCTCGGAAATCTATTATGGGAATGTCCCGAATGCTGTGATGTCGGTTCCTAAATCAATCAATCAATCAATCATCTATTGATGATTCTGAAGAGATCACTGACGAGGTTTCAAGTTCAGATCATTCATGTGGGATGTGATGTCGATCGAAAATGACAACTTTGACAACCAGGTACGATCTGACAACTGTGGATCAGCTCTACCTTTTTCATTTAGGAAAATAGCTATTTCGTTTCCGAGCTTGTAAAAACGAAATAAGACTACTTTACCGCAGCCGAGCCACCTCACTGATGTGTGATAAGGCAAGTTTCAGAATTAAGAATCAATTTCTTCAAGAAAAGCCTGGAACTGACGGTGACTGAGTGCATGTCACCGAATTAAGTTCACAGCAGAAACGATTGGTTTCAGGACACAATATATATGTGTCTTTCCCACAGAGTGCTTGATGATGTAAGATTCAGTGTATGAACAGAGCACCCGGAATTTGCAAATCATCCAACTGAATCCAGATCTGCCTCACCAGACCCTTCCTCACTCCAGCCATGCTTTTTTCCTCCATCAACTGTAACACCTCGAAGCTGATTCCACTTGCAAACAAAATTTAACTTCCACGAAAATGTCTTTTCCAATTGTTGTTCCACACATGCTGCAAACCGAAGCCAACTCTTCCGTTATCTGAAAGTCCAAATTGACACCACGAATGAACACGCGAAGTTGTGACGTACTCGAGAGATCAGTAGACTCATCCAGCGCCTGAGAATACCATAACAAGTTCCTAGGGGCCGAATGTAAGACGGGCCTGCGTGCACAATTTGTGACCCTCTTAAAATAAAGTTGATTTGATTTAATTTGATTTTAGCTTTCTCGCGTATCTGTAGCACTATGGGTACTTTTGCTTTCTTTCACCCCAATCAAACTTTGCGAGCTATATTTAGAGTCACCAGCTATATTTAGCGCCGACGGTGATCTCCTCTGTGTTCGGGTGGAGTGCGTGTCAGTGCGTTTCAATTGCCCCACACCACAGTGTTGTTTCTTTGGGCTTTGGCAACCGTTTTCGTGTGTGAGTGTCTGTCTCCCCTTCGATCCTCATTTGCATCGGTCCTGCAATCACTTTCCGGTTAGAGTTAGGGGGTAGGGTTAGGGTTAGGGTTGTGTGTACCCTACCCCTAACCCTAATCCTAACCCTACCCCTAACCCTACCCCCTAACCCTAACCGGAAAGTGAAAGAATAGCGCACCACCGCCGCCGCATAGAATTGCGCACCGAGCTACGGCGCAACACACGGAAACCCCCTGAATGTTCGGCGCAACACAGGGAACCCCTGGATGTGACGTCATACCCTGGTATTCCCTTTTGTTTTGGGTGAAAGAAAGCAAAAGTACCGCACTATGTTCTCTCCAAGTGTTTCTGTTCTTCGCAGAACTGAACTTGTCGAATGGCTGATAGTTCCAAACAAATAGGCTTTCTCAGGACACAAGTCGTTTGCTGCTTCCATTAAACTCTCTTTGATGAAGTTGCCATCAGTAAACGGTTTTCCTCGTTCTGCCATCTTATGAACTACTTTGTAACTTGTAGGAGTGACAGATTCATTTTCAGCACACTTTCTCGTGAAGAGATTTCTTTGTGTTTCTAAACCACGTTTCATGAACTAATATTTCTCGGAGCGTAACTTTCCAGAAGACTTTTAATTTGTTGATAGATGCTTTGTTTCATAGTGACGCCGAAGATTGTACTCTTTCAATACGGCAACACTTTCGCTACATATTACGCATGTGGTTTTCTTGTCCTTTGTTTGCACAAAAAACTACTCCACATTCTTCACTGAAAACGCGACACTCAGCGTCTACTTTTATTTTCTTAGTAGCCATAATGAAGGGTGAAATAAATTGGATCTGAAAATGATAAACACATTGAATTAGAAAGATAATTAACATCGTATTGAAACACAAGAAAAGCAGAGGACTGGAAGTGACTGTTAAAGCTACGGCTCACCGAAGGTGCATATGAAGTTTATATATACCTTTGGTAATATAATATATCACATATTAGGGGTGTTCATTTGAAACCCGCTTCAATGGCTTTATTACAAAAGCATGAAAGAAACATTAACAGATGTGGAAGAATTAAACAAAGCATCCATTTTGAATGAATTATGCACCATGGGTTGGTCAGAAGAAGTCGCCATAGGCATTCATGCAAGTTTAGTTTAGTCGATGGATCAACACCACGGCACACGGGTGCAACCCATAAGTGCTCCGTTCTCCTCCTAACTCAAACCTGAGTCTGGAGAAACTCAGCTCAGTGCACGAACTCCGTAGCACCGCCGAGGATCCTGAAAATACTTTGGGTAGATTTTTAACTCGAAATTTTGCCCGGGCAGCGCCGTTAGGCTACTCTTTTTCGATTTCCAACTGCCAAGGGATTTTTTGCACAATACACACGGGCGTCCGATCTCACTACCCAGAGACCAGGGGGAATTTTATTACTAGAAGTCCACGAGAAAAAATCCCGGCCATCACCGGGGCTTGAACCCGGGACCTCTAGCACTCGAGGCGGACACAATATCTCAAGACCACGCAGCTCACCGTGCAAGCATCCAATTGCTTAGGTAGGCGGCGAATGCCTTCCGCAAAAAAGGATTGTGGTTGCTCACTGAAGCAAGTGTTTACCGCGCTCATTACGTCTGCATCTGTGTGAAATCGTTGGCCCTTGAGAGCTTTTTTTAAGAGGTCCGAACAAATGAAAATCACATGGTGACAGGACTGTAGGCTGGATGTTGTAGAATTTGCCACTTCTTCCTTGCTAATGCTTCCTGCAACAAAATCACACCGCGGGAAAGCATGCCATGTTGTTTATTCTTGATGGCTTTTTGCAGCTTGTCTAGTGTTTGCAAGTAGTGGGTAGAGTTGATGTTGACACCAGGTTCTTTAAAGTCGGCCAACGATAGCCCTTCGTGGTCAGAGAATTCCCCCAGCACAACCTTACCAGCGGAAACCTGTAACTTGAATTTTTTTTTGGCTTTTGGTGATCCAGCATGCTTTCATTGCATGCTCTCTCTTTTGCTGCTCGTCTCAAAGTGGTGACACCATGATTCATCGCCTGCCACTACACGGAAGAGAAATGCATCACCCTCCACTCTGTAACGCAGCAAGTGGTTCAAACACCATCCCAAGCGTTCCTCTTTTTGGTGGTCGGTCAACATTCGTGGTACCCACTGTGAACACACCTTCCGATATTGCAGTTTCTTACGAACGACATTTTGAATTGTCCTAATTGATACATCAAATTCTTCGCTAGCGCACGTATGCTTCGAAAACGGTTCATTTGTACTGCTGCATCAATTTTGGTGATGTTTTTTTTTTTCTGTTGCAACAATATGCGCTTGACCCGGTCGTCGAAGATCTGTCGTGAACTGACGTCCTTTCCGAAACAGTCATGCCCAGTCTGTCACTGTTGTCTTCGACACAAATTTGTTACCGTACGCTGCCTGCATTCTTCGATGAATGTCCACTGGTCGACATCCTTCAAATGAAAGAAACTGGATCACCGCTCTTTGAGCTTCTTTGGACGGATTTTGGATCAACCCGGCCTTTTTCTCAACGGTCAGAAACAGAACCTATGCATCATGGGACGATAAGCACGTGCGCTTTCATTCATTGGTCAGTACTTATCACATGGCTATGACATTATCATGTTCAACGTACGCAATTACGCGTGGTGCGGCACGAACGGGTTTCAAATGAACGTCCCTTAAAATAAGGGTTGCAAAATATATAAACAGGGCCGGCCTACATAAACAGCCTGGAGCAGTGTTTTCAACCGAGGTTCTGCGAGTGACAGCCAGATGTTCCGCCGAAACAGACTGAAATCGCCTAAATGTAACATTTCCGCACATCTGGTTTATTACTATTACATAAAGTGGGTCAGATACTTGGATCACCGCACAGGGTTCACTGAGCACCGTAAACATGTGCGTAGGGATCAGCTCCAGCAGAAAGTTTGAAAAACACTGGCCTAGAGACCAGCTCGATTAACACCTTGACCGGGGAATTTTTCTGACCTGGGGATAATATTTTCATAATACGAGGCTTCTATGGCATTTTTATGCTTTGTTTGCTATGTTATTGCTTCTATTCACACTTGTAGGGGGCTGAGTGGTCACGAAGGATGATGTCCGCCTAGAGTGCTGTAGGTCCTGGGCTCAAGCCGCGGTGAGAGCCGGGAATTTTTCACGTGGAATTTTAGTAACAAAAACTTTCCATGGTCTCCGGTATTGTGGCCCACGTAAAATAATCCCTTGGAAATTCCCCCCCCCCCCAAAAAAAAAAGAGTAGCCTAATGGCACTGCCAGGGAAAGTTTTGAGTTGAAAATCTAACCAAAGTATTTCAGTACCCTCACCGGTGCTACGGAGTTCGAGCACTGTGCTAAGATTCTCCGGACTCAGGTTTGAGTTAGGAGTAGAACACTTATGGGTTACACCCGTGTGCCGTGATGTTGATCCGTTGACTAAACATAACTAAACTAAACACATGTAGTTGCCTTACCTGCCACTGTCAAATGAAGAAATCCTTATTACAAACCTATAAACAGACAAAAAAGAAATAAATATTTTTCGAGCGTCGAACCTGTGTTAACAGCCTGACGCATCTGGGGGATGGAAAGATGCGTGTTTGTGTGTGTTGCCATGGAAACCATGGTAACGTCAGAGCGTAGGTGGAGCTACCACGAGTCAGGGAAGGACTTGGGATGGCGCGAAATAAGCAAACATTACAATAAACAAGAAAACCAAGGCACAACAATTTAAAATAGTAGATTTAAGGCACATAGCAGCCATGGGGTCTCCGCACGTGTGAAGATCTAGTATTCTAAACATAATATGTAAATTTAAATTGTATTACAACGTCTCGTGTTTCTTACGATTTATCAAGCAAATTCGAGTACCGTCGGCGGGCCTGAGGAACTGACGTAGCGTGCCGTAGCTTGGTGACCCTTTTGTAGACAATTATAGGATTTATAAGTGGAATAGCATGACAGAATTGGAAGTTTCACGAAAACGGATTGAAGGAAACGGCTCCCTGTTCAAGAGTGTGTTTATAGTAAAGGGGCAGGTAGACCATGTTACATTTAGGTGGACAACTTTAAGAGATGGAAGTAACTTCTGGGTGAGTCTTGAAGACATAGGAAAGACTGCGTTGGAGATTCAGCTAAAGTTCGGTGCTCATATGGCATTTATGATTTTATTAAAGGGAAGAATGTTGAGTGTTCATTGTTTTGGAAAAGCTCATATTTATTTGAATCATTCAAAGATCAGTGTACCAGAAAGAAACATTGACATGTCAATACCCATATTTCCATGGTTTTGCACATGTCCAGTATAAACTTGGCCTAGTATGGACCTTGTTCAATCACGCCAGGAGGATATGTACTCAAGATGTACTAGCAGAAGCATTTGAAACTTTATAGAAAACCTTAAATCTATTTGGCTATCCTACTGGACTAAATACCCCATCTACTGAATTATTGGTCTCCAAACTCTTATAAAGTGCCACTGCCACCCACCACAACAATCATCTAATGAAACATCGGGCATCATATATCACGCATTGTTACACCTAACTTTTCATGGAGATGGCTCTATGTAACATATACATGTCTGACTAAAACGAACACTTGGCCAAATGTACTATGCCACAATGATAGTTTTGAGATATAAAACCAGACCAATAACAACCACACCGATTTTTAAAAAAATTGCCCTCCGTATGCCAAATCTTCTTGCATAACAATGTCGATGTCAAAGCCAGTCAATTTATGTATCACATCATTCAATAGAATTTGCGCATTTGGCAAGTTTAAAGAGGATTTCAGTGTGCTGTTCACTACACATAAATAACAATTACTGAGATAAGTAGAGGTGTCATGCAGGTAAACCACAATTATGTAAATGAAAAGACATGATGGTTGTAGTGTAGCGCTAGCTGGTTGGATAGAAACTATTCAAACGTAGCGAAAAATAGACTTTCAGAAGATAGAAAGACTAATCACTGATGATGAAGAGATCACGTTGCTCGTGATTCTAGACTGTATGATTTGACCAGGTCCAAGAAATGGTCAAGTCTTCTGACAGTGGACAGGCTGGAAAGTGTAAGCGTCCAACCGTACTATAAAATAGACAGCATGTTTATGTCTTCCTGCTACTTATATCTGAATAGAAATTGATCCCCCAAATTTGATCCTGCCTCACAACACGGAGATAGACAGATTAACAACTACAATTACACTCCTTTCGCCTCTTCACTCTGAGTGAAAATACTAATATTATTTACTATTATAACAGAATATGTTGTTTTAAAAATGAAAATAACACAAGTTATGTATTAAGAACACACTTCATATCTTCAACGGGATAGATATGCGTATATAGCAAGGGGATTACAAAAACCCATCTATATTACGCTTTCTAGCGTTTATGGTTGGATGATTTTCTATTCTCCTTTGAAGACGTAGAGCTGCTCTATTTAAGTGTTATTCTCTGCAAATCGTTCTCTAAGTTAAATCATTGACGTCGCCGCTGAGGCTTTAGCAAGGTTGAGAATATTGGCAGACTTGGTGCCTCAGACGGTTGGGACTTAGCTGAAGATTCCTCCTGGTCTTCGGCTAGCGTGATGCTCCAGGTCAGACTTCTCTTCCTCTTCAGTGACGATGATTCTCCGGGAACTTTGACTTGAATTTTTATGTTCTGTCTATAGAGTGCACCAAATACTTAAAATGCTTAAACACCTAAACTATGTAGCATGTGGCACTTAAAAAGCGAGATACCTAAACAAAAGATGTGACACTCATACAAATAAGTACAAGGGAGACAGCAACAGTTGTGACTCCTACAAAACCCCAGGAGAGCTCTGGCATTATAGTCATTAGCCACCCTGTTTTACATATACATAGGCTTTCAAAAATCATCTATTTACACAGGGAAAATTCCCACAGCACTCGTCTTCGAGATTTAGGTGGGCCGACAACATACAAAGGACTGACATTGACAGAGGGGGCTGAGTGGTGTCCGCCTCGAGTGCTGGAGGTCCCGGTTTCAGGCCCCGGTGAGGACCGGAATTTATTTATAAAATCCACCTGGACTTCCAGTAATAAAATTTCCCCTGGTCTCTGGGTAGTGAGATCGGATGCCCGTGTGTATTGTTGCACACGTAAAAAATCCCTTGGCAGTTGGAAATCGAAAAGAGTAGCCTAACGGCGACGCCCAGGCAAGATTTCGAGTTAAAAATCTACCCAAGTATTTCAGGATCCTCGCCGATGCAACGGAGTTCGTGCATTGAGCTGAGTTTCTCCAGACTCAGGTTTGAGTTAGGAGGAAAACGGAGCACTTATGGGTTTCATTTGCCATGTGGAACAATTTGTAGTTTAATTGTAATTGTTTTAGTCATTCTCCATGTTTCTGATCTCTACAGTAGTGCTGATTCAATATCAAAATATAATATTATAACTTTGGTGCTAAGTTTAATTTCTTTTGATTTTCACAAATTTCCTAGCGCTTTAGAAGCTCCATGCTTTTGGTTTCTTATTATAATTTCATTATCTGTTCCACCACTCTGTCTATATTAGTAACATAAATAGATATGAGTGATCTGCCTCTTGAAATGTGCTTACACGAAAGGAGATTGGGTTAACATTTTTTTGATTTGTTCTCATTATATTTGTCTTTCCCATATGAACACATATGTTTAATCCTTGTTTATTTCAGGAAGTGATGGTGTCCTTGTTTTCAACATGATTTATCAGCTGATGTTCCTAATTATTATTGTTAGCACTGCAGGTTTGTTGTATAATGTTATGTTCCATCTCCATTTCTATTGTCTTCATTATGTTAGCAATTCTAACATTTTATGTTAACTAGAATCATACTTTTTGGGGGAAATATTATGATGTGGTTGTATTTTTATATAATGCAGGATCAGCAGTATACCTGTTATTGTGCTACCTATTTTTACATTATGTCATGTGTTGTTCTTTATAGATAAATGCATCGCGTGTGTTAATGATTTGCTTTATTTTGTTTTTGTTTTTGTGAGAACTTAGTTTTACCAGTCGATCAGTTTCTCTACAGTGATGGTTGGCTGCAATGGATCACTAACACCTGGTGTCTTTCCTTGTTTGTTTTCTTCTTCTTCTTTTGTTTGCTTGACATGTGTCAATAACTGCCGTGTTGTCTCTTGTATGAAGTTAACAATATTTTTAGTTCACTTAGTGGTCTATCGAGTTAATCTTTCTCTGTTGTTTCTCTGGGCCAGAAGGCTTGACTAGATATGTCCTATTTTGGGCAATCTTG
Source organism: Cepaea hortensis (assembly GCA_963921405.1). Taxonomy (NCBI): domain Eukaryota; kingdom Metazoa; phylum Mollusca; class Gastropoda; order Stylommatophora; family Helicidae; genus Cepaea; species Cepaea hortensis. The sequence continues at coordinate 85,594,039 of OY992891.1, forward strand.
GAGTATTTGATCTGCTGTCTTCGGCGCCAATCCACATGTGCGCATTGCTGATTTGCCAAAAATGATTTTTTTATACATGTGGTTGCGTAATATATTGTCTTGTTCTGGTCTGTCTATATTGCGGTAGTCGTCTTGGGCAGGTTTTTGTGGCTTTCTGATTTATTTGATACTTTTTTGGGGGGTCCATAACGAGTACATCAGGTTGTTCTTCTGTCAGAGTCCCAGTGAGTGTGAGAGAGGACACAGGACAAGGACAGGACATAGGTGAGCAGGGGTAGTGTAGGACAGGACTATATACCCTTTGAAAGACAGGATATAGGGTTAGAGACTAGACACGTGGTTGAATGACAGTCAAACCTTGGACTAGATGACCTGAGACATCAGCCATCAACAGACGGGTGAAGGACAGGATGGTACCAAAATACCGAGACATCCGATTTAGCACGGACGACACGTTGGTCAAACACCACGTGACCACAGACCGAGGCAAGGACGAGCATACTGGACCTGACTGTTTTGGGTTACCTGAGAGAGAGTGTGCTGATTGCCTCATGCTAGAGATTTACTATTATTGTGAGAGTGTCGATATTAGATAGCCTGTGCGCTAATATGCTAAATTAATTGTGATGCGAGAACGCATGAGTGCTTTGCTAATTAATGTTTACGTGATTTGCCAATTACGAGAGGTGTTAGGCAGGGATGTGTGATGTCTCCAGATCTTTTTTCCCTGTACAGTGAAAATATTTTCAGAAATGTAGAGGATATAAATGGAATCAGCATTGGAGGATGAAACATCAATAACATTAGATATGCAGATGATACAGTATTAATTGCAGACAATGAGCAGGACCTGCAACAATTAGTAGATGCGGTTGTTGTACACAGTGAACAACTGGGGTTAGAATTAAATTGTAAAAAGACTCAGGTTATGGTCGTCAGTAGGAAGGAAGAAGTGCCACAATGTAATATACAAGTAAATGGAAATATTCTTCAACAAGTGAATCGGTACAATTATCTTGGAACAGTTATAACATCTGATGGGAGATGCCTTGAAGAGATTAGAACAAGAATCGCCATGGCGAAAGTAGCCTTTAGCAAGATGAAAAACATTCTGACCAATAAGAAGATGTCAATTGAAACGAGAAAAAGAGTGTTGAGGGGATACATAGAGCCTGCTCTTTTGTATGGATGTGAAACTTGGACAATGAGCAGTCAAGCTGAAAATCATCTGATGGCTGCAGAAATGTGGTTTCTGAGGAAAATGCAAAGAATACCATGGACAGACAGAAAAACCAATGACCAAGTATTACAGGAGACAAATGAACAATGTAAACTGATTAAGAAATTAGACGTAGACAGTCAAAATTTGTTGGACATGTTATGAGAAGAAATGGATTGGAGAACTTAGTGACAACTGGCAAGATCGAGGGGAACAGACCAAGAGGAAGACCGAGAGGAAAATACCTGGATGGCTTGGCCACATGGCATGGACGAGACAGGAACACTGAGCTGATCCACGACACTGGTGATCGAGTGAAATGGCGAGTCATGACCGCCCACGCTTTCCGGCATGGCACATGATTGATTGATTGATTGATTGATTTGCTAGATTTGTCAGAGGGTGATTATGACTACTAATGTCAATGTTTGCTATACGTAATAAATAGCGATACATGTGATCAATTTGTTGATGAATTATTTGCACATGTATTATATTGCTGTCACGTCTACGACAACGAGTGACTGAACTGAGACGTTGACATCTTCTATTGCTCCTTCCTTAGTTAATCGATCAGCTCTCTCATTTCTGGGTACTCCACAGTGAGATAGTATCCATTGTACAGTGACTTTACACTGGCTACAAAGTTCAGAAAGTAGTGTCCGTAGTACTGGCAATTTCCTAGGCAGGAGCGCTTAAAGTACCGAGTTTACATCTGTCAGTTGCACCACGGGTTGTGTACCATGGCTGGTATTTAGTAATTTATCTGTTGAAATCTTGATAGATGTATATTTGCAACATAGTTACGGTTAGCGGGGTAGGGGTATCCCCTATAAAAGGAGATGTAAGACGCCTCCTTTCCTCAGTTAGTCTTCTACGAGATACCCTTGGGCAAGGTGGAGTACGCGTTTAGCCACAACCCCCCCCCCCTCCCCTTTTCCCAATGAAGGTTACGTGAAGCCATGGAAGCAGGTGGTGGATGCAGTGTGTGAGCAGCCGGTAGATTATTGTCGGTAATGGTCTGCACTCTGCGGCGATAGGCAGATGATCTCATCAGCTGAGACAATGGCTATGGCCACTGGCTAGTACAGTCACTGCCTAGAAGGAAAGCAATGGCAAACTACCTTCTGCTAAACTTGCCAAGAAACCTTAATAACCATGATAGAAAACCTAATAAGAAAGAGATTTGGTAGTGAGACCCCCAGGCCAGACAGATCAGATAACACTGGGGAAGAGTGTGACACAGGGGCCAGTAATAGTAATCGTGATGACTGAGTTATTTCTGACGGTGTTACCAAGAAAATGCCATGTATCAGACTAAGAATCAGACTAAGAAAGAAAGTGAGACTAAGAACGTGGAATTTGAGACGTCTGTATGAGGGAAAGCTTATGATAGTATGTGATGAGATTTAAAGGTTAAATATTAACATTTTAGGAATTAGTGAAACATCGCTGGAGAGATATTGGACATTTTGTAACTGAAAATGTAAGTCTGTTCATATATTCTGATAGAGATGTCGGAAGCCATAGCGGAGTTGCATTTTGTTTAACTGCAAACGCTTTAATTGGGTATAACCCGATTAGTGATAGAATCCTCACTGTCATTATAAACACACACACACACACACACACACACACACACACACACACACAAAACTGTCATACAGATTTATGCACCTAATTCAAAATCTGGGCCAAATGATATCGCAATAGAAGAATTAGAAGTATTTTGAGAATTTGGAGTAGATATATTAGCCAAAATGTTGAATGATATTTACAGCAGTGGATATTTACACAGTGATATGCTGAAATCTGTATTTGTAACTATACCCAAAAGACCAGGAGCAATTGATTGTGAAGATGTTCGTACAGTTAACCTCATAAACCATATCACACAGCTTCTACTCAGAATAATAATGAGAAGAATCAGAAAGAAAATAAAAATGTTAATTAGTGATGAACAGTATGGATTTGTGGAGGGAAAGGGCACAAACAATGCAATTTATATATTAGACACTGATAGAAAGGTCAATAGAGAAATAGAGAGACATATATTTGTGCTTCATAGATTATACTAAGGCATTTGATAAAGTAAAACATGATGAGCTGATTAAAATGTTGGAAGATATCAGCATTGATGGGAATGATCTAAGAATAGTAAAGAATATTTACTGGAACGAAGCAGCAGCAATTAAATGGGAAATAAAGAGTAGTTACGAACAGATAAAGCTAGGAGTACGATAGCGGTGTGTCCTGTCACCAGATCTCTTCTCCCTGTATAGCGAAGTAATAATGAGAGAGACCAAAGAGATGCCTGGAATACTAGTTGGAGGTTATAATATAAATAATATACGCTATGCGAATGACACATGGCGAATAAATCAACAGACTTACAACAATTGTTGGACATTGTAATAGCAGAGAGTGCAAGGAAAGGACTCTCATTGAATATCAAGGAAACAGTAACAATGGTGATGCTAAAGAAAATGGTGACAACAAAATGTGACATAGAAATAGAAGGAAAACTTCTTAACCAAGTGGATAATTTTAGATACCTAGGGACATTTATAACATCAGATGGAAGATGTACAACAGAGATTGGGAGCAGAATATGGCAAGCAAAAGCTGCATTTCAGAAAATGATGAGTATCTTATGCAATAAGTCACTATCATTGAATGTAAGAAAGAGAGTGCTGAAATGCTATATAGAACCAGTTTTGTTGTATGGCAGTGAATCTTGGAATATAAATGAACAAATTAGGAAGAAATTAGAAGTAACAGAGATGTGGTTCCTGACACGAATGTTGCGAATTCTTTGGACTGCCAGAGTAACTAACAACGACTGCCTGAAACAGGCTAATGGAACAAGAACACTATATACAACAATAAGAAAGAGACAGACATCTTTCTTCAGTCATGTGATGAGAAGAGAGGCATTGGAGAACACCGTGACAACTGGAAAGATTGAGGGGAAGGGAGGCAGAGGCAGACCAAGAGAAATGATGCTGGCTGAATTGAGACGGTGGCATGGAGGAATATCAGCAGCAGAGTTGGTCCAGAAAACCAAAAACCGAGATCTGTGAGGAGCCATAAACGCCCATGCCAGCTGGCATGGCACTTGATGATGATGGTGACTTCAACAGCAGAGGAAGACGAAACTGAAGATTTTTACAGCACACTGCTAGACACGGTATATAAGATTGGTCGTAATGACATAATGGGGGGAGAAGAAAGCGCACAATTCTATCACGCTTTATGTAAAAAGATATGGCATATGGCCAGAAAGATTAGAACAGAACTATCTTCAAATATCAAAAAAGAGCAACCTGAATTTATGCACCTACTATGGAACTGTTGCCCTGATCA
>OY992891.1:85601123-85603623 GCA_963921405.1 Cepaea hortensis
CTGTCCGACCCGGTCCGACTTCGCCCAGGCCCTGGTGGGGAGCATCTCATTTAATTCATATAAGTAGTCATATAAGCTCCCGTTCCCGATCGATCTATCTATCTGTCTGTCTGTTATTCCACCATGTTATGGATTCCAGCGTCGGACTGCCGATGCTGCCAACCTAACTATGTATAAATTTTGTAAAGACAATGCCATTAGTTTCATTAATAACACCCCGTACTTTACTTCGTCGTCCGGGGCTCCTAAGAAAAACTACACAGGGATCAAATACATAGTTCCAAGCTAGGAAGTAGTATACTAGCGAAGAACATAAAATATCCCGAACGTGCACAACAACCAGCACCAGTTACAGGAGTAACCCGAACTTCACCCCCGGCGACAGCCACCTCTAAGTGTTCAGAAAACGCTCCTTCTCTTCCTGCAACACCATTGCCTATACCCCAGGAATACAATGCCGTGGATAGCAACCCATGCTCCAATCTCAGTGTTGCTAACTATGATGGTTTGTTTCCTCCCTTGACCATAAAGCAGCCTCCCCCTATTATGCCAAAGGGGACATCGTTAAACAATGTTGCTGTGCCCCCGATGTATGCTTGCCATCTAGGCACTTCCAGTAACTCTCACAGCAGTGGTCCCTCGTTGGATGGTAATCTACACTCCTATCAGTGGAACCGCCAACTTCAACAGCTAATGCAATACAATCCTGCAGCCCTGCATCAAGCTTTCATGATGTCACTCCAGCACAGACATTTTCCTACCCCATCTAATAGTCTTAACTACTACTAAATAAAGTTTAAAAAACTCTGAAAATTTCTACCGCAAGCGACATCATCCTTTCATCGTGCAATGTTCGCCAATCACGATCAGTGGCTTCACAAAGATGGCCTACGTATAGGCCATCTCAACATCTATCATTTGCTCAATAAATTACCTGAGCTTTCGGTAATACTGTGCAAACAATTCCATGTGTTTGGAATCACAGAAATTCGTCTCAACGACAAAATATCCGACTCTGAAATCACTCTTAAGGGGTTTAAAGTAATTCGAAGAGACGCAAATCAAAAATTAGAGACAGGTATTGCTGTATACATTTCCAATTCTCTCAACTGTTCCCGTAGAAGTGATCTCGAGTCAGTAGAGATAGAATGTGTTTGGTTAGAGGTGAAGCCAGCCAGTCAGCAACCGTTTCTAATTGGATACCTATATCGGAATTCGTGTGCTGGGTACAATTGGTATGACTGTTTCACTACAATGATGGATAGAGTGTTTACAGAAGGTAGAGAAGTCATGATATTAGGTGACTTTAACATAGATATTACTAAATCCAACCAGACATGGGACGATATCATTCTATCTTACGATTTGAAACAACTAATAAACCGTCCCACAAGGGTTACAGGCACCTCCTCAACTATAATTGATCATATATATGTTACTTGTCCAGTTAATATTATCGAATGTTCTGGTCCTGTTAGTGCAGTTAGTGACCATTACCCAATATGTTGTACGTGGTCGAAAACTGGGTTCAAATCTCCTAAAAATAAACATTTAATCATCAAAATTAGAAATCTAAAAGCTCTCAACCAAAGTTTATTTTTAGATGACTTAAAAAATGCAGCCCTTGAACATGTTTACCAACTTCCTGATCCGGATGATGCACTAGCTTACTGGACAAAGACAGTCTACATTGTGTTTGATAAACATGTGCCAGTTAAAGAAGTTCGAGTGAAGAATCAACATAAATCTCCATGGGTGACTCGTGAAGTTCTCGAAATCATGAGAGAACGAGATACAGCGCACAAAAATAAAGATTGTATCAATTACCGCAGACTAAGAAATAAAGTTAAGTATGAAATTCGTAGGATAAAGAAAGATCATTTCAAAAATTTGATTGTAGATAAATCAAATAACGCAAATATATGGAAGGCTATTAACTCGCTAACCAAAAAGAAACACTCTTCATAGTCAGCAATACCGAGCACCATAACATGCGAGGATTTCAGTTGCTTCTTTCAATCAGAAATAGAGAATCCAAAGTCCACAATACCAGACTCAGCTTGTAATTTAAGCTCACTGTCATCATTCTGTGAAGGGAAGTGCTCTAGAAATAGTCCCCTGAGATTCCCTTGATGTCTGTTGCAGAAGTATATAAATATCTCTCGAATCTCAAAGCAACAAGTTCAGAAGGCCTAGATGGTATCAGTAATAGAATTCTTCGGTGTGCTGCACCTATTATTAGTGAGTCCTTAACGTTCATATATAACCAGTGCCTGTCCAAAAACTACTTTCCATCTGCCTTTAAAGTTGCTAAAGTGTATCCTCTACTTAAAAATGGCTCAACTGATATTAGCGTCTTGGGTAATTATAAACCTATTTCCTTACTATCGTCGCTATCAAAGCCATTAGAAAAACACATGCATAAAATAACACTACATCATTTAATTAACAACGATCTAATAATTGGCAGTCAATCTGGGTGTCGACCTAAATATTCTTG